>LUCH01000729.1:165615-178900 GCA_013368495.1 Paragonimus heterotremus | reverse complement strand
TATGTCTACTGACTTTTCTAGGTTCCCTAAAAACTTTCGATACATTTATGCGGGGAACTTCATGTTAATTGTTGCCACCTTTCTGACAGTTGTCTCATCATGAAGGATATTTGCTGTCCCGATGCGTGAGCCTTGACTGTGATAGCACTTTTGTGCCCTGAAGAGTTTTTTGGATTTTGTTAATGCTGACCGTTTATCTATTTTTTAAAAAAAATTCTAAACCCGTTGATTACATACAGCACAAATAACTTTTCATTTGATGATTTGCTCATTAACGCTTGTTATCCTTGTGAGAGGATTTATCATTTGTTCAGTGTTGCTTATTACGCAGCGTCTCACATTTGACGGACAGCCTGTTTTCACATTCACCTTTCTACATATATGTTGCTTATTTTTGGTGTCACCGTTTGTTCTTCTCTCAAACGAAGCTGTGTATATTGCTCTTCAAAATAAACGATGTATGTGGTACTACTACTCGTTCATCTGCCAACTGTTGGGTTTCCATGCGATCGGTCCAGTTTTTTGACGCTCGCCGGAATATTCCATCCGGAAACGAGTGTAATTCAATTTGCTTTCGAAAGCCCTTACATCTCATCCAAGCAACAAGTAGCAGGTATGAACAAAGTACATGGAAAAACCAATGGTGAGCCTATTCGCAACCTGCAGTAACTCTTAGGACGCTGGATCAAGCACCTCCAACGTTGGTTCAACTTGCCATCAACGCTTGACTGAGCCCCTGGACTGTCTTCGTGTTAATTGTTCTGTTGGCTAAATGACTGACTGATTTGTCCCAGAAGCTCCGAATTTGTGAAGTCGTTTCAGATGGCTCGGTTCTGACTAACGTCATCCTCATTTTCAAAAAGAACTCACGCATTTCGTGTGCGTTCATCGAGGTACTAGTGTGCTTCCTGTTACGTCGAAGCTCTTCGAAGTCATTCTGCTTGGTATCTGCGTATCTGTGAAGAACAAGCTGAGTTTCCCCTTGCCCTTTTCTGCGTTAATAACATTTTCATACTGTGCCTCATGCTTGAACTCCGCCATTTATATAAAGGGCCAATAATTGTCTTTTTTGACATCAGAGGGGCGTTAGACTCACTTGACAGAGCTGCACTCTGGAACTGTTTATTGTGGAAGGGTGTGCCCGAGAAATACGTGAACACCCCGACAGCATTTTACTGTCAGGGTTCGGGTTGTATCAGCGTTTATGGCAGTGCATCCCCGACCTTTTGCATCTCAAGTGAGTTGTGACAAGGTTTCCATTTTAACCGTGTGATAAGCAAGCTCCACAATGCATTCTGGCATATTGCGAATACGGACGGTGTGTAGGTGCTTCCAGATTCTCCATTGTTAGACAGAGTGTGTTGACGACGTAGGTCTAATCTGTGAAGCTTCCTGAGGAGCCCAGACTCTCTTAGACAGGCTGGAGGCCTCAGCACGTCAGTTTTTTCTGACCTTTGCATCTTGTAAGTGCGAGGTAGTGTAGCAAGAAGAGTGTAATCCTGCGGCTACCCTCGCCCTTCTGGATACACCGTTGGAAGTAGTCGGAAATTTCGTGTATCTTGGGGAGTGCGTCAGTGCTGTTAAAATGTTCAAAGAAGTCATGAATAGTGCAACTAAGACTCAGATGACGTCTGTCAACTTAATTTATTCTAGGGCATCGGCATGATCTCAGTCTTTCTACCAAACACCGGGTGTAAAATGCCACCGTAAGAACGGTTTTTGTTGTATGGCTGCGAGACCCGGTCCATCCTCATAGAGGATGCTCATAAAGCGTCCATTTTCAACCACCGGTGATGGGAAAACCATGTCGGCAATGACGAAGTTCGTCGACATGTCTTCGGGACGAATAGATTCTGTCAACTCCTGAACATAATGACCTCATTTCACAAGTTTCATCGGCTTGGCTACATCTTACTAATGTCATCTCACCACCTGCCGCACCGTACTTGGTTTACAAATGGTGGGTCAGATAAGAAGCGGCTTGCGTGTGATTTGGGTTCGGAGTATGAAGGTACTGATACTAAAACTTACTTCATTAGGGCTTTTCCCGGCTTTTTTTGGCGGGAGTCTAGAAGACACTTGGTGGAGAATGCTGTCTGACATAGCGAACAATAAAGTACATTGGCGCTTGTGTTGAGGACCCCTGTGCATATTGGTGTGACTTTCCTCCCGTTCATTTCTTTTCAGTTCATCTTGCATAATCTTCTTTTCTCTCCATATTTTGTGGCACGTTTGTCACTTCATGTGATCTTTTCCAGTTAAATGATGTTTGGAAGGACTAATGAGGTATGACGGGAAGCCAAGTTGAAGTGGCTGTTCTGCTCAGCTGACAAACAAATGATGCTGACAACGAGGACAACGATCTTTTTTTGATGACGGTTTAATGCGACCTAGTGAAGTTCATTTATTTCGTGACACTGACCTTTTAGTGCGAAGTCATCACAAAATGTACAGAAACAACACATTCCTCTAAATATTTTCGAGCCTCCCTTCCGACTGATGAATTTGCCTTCCTATTCCGTATTCCAATATAATTTTCTTGGAAATAACAACATATATCTCATTACTTCGCTGTTGTATTCAGTTGTATTGCGGGATTTGACACCACAAATAAGTGTAGGCAAAAGCCCACTTTACTGCACAAGTTTCGGTGCAAACAGTTCACGCAAATGTGATAATTCTGCCCTTCCTGTTACAAGGTTGATGTTGAAATGGTCAACACAGTTGCCTAAGAATACGTGGGCTGAAGTTTAAATCCATTTGGCGACGGAGATAGACGTTACTGACAAGCTTTAACAAGACCGAAAACTGATTCTATTGTTCCTTTCCAAGAAGGCTGGCTGGTATGCCTGTAGAAATGCGAACGTTGCCATAGAATGCGACGCGTATTCAATTCGCATTGGCTTTCTAAGTCAGTAACTATCAGTTAAGTCATTTGTTTCAATTGTTCAACTATATTCAAAGATTTGATCACAAGTTAAAACGTAATGTACATGCTCGTTTTCGGCTGAAAACGAACTTGTTCATCAAGTTTTGACTTCAGACGAAAGTTATTTCTGATACTTCCGTTTCTCCGCATTTAGGTTTTTTCGTCGTATATGAAATTCTTCCATTTGTCGATGTTGATTCAACTTACTTTATTTGCGTACGCCATTTTACATCGTGTTAACTATTTTTATGACAACATCGAAATATCTACCGAAGTCATCTCATATATTAATACTCGATTATTTTGTCTTTGTCCCACTGCAGCTGAAACATTATTTTGGAACAAATTGTTTAGCTCATCGAGGTTTTCCTTTTTTGTTGAATAAAAGTTGGTCTGACTTTACTTGATTATAAAGTAACAACGTGGCGGGCACTTTCACTGAATATACAAGTATACTTATTAAGGTAGTGAAAAATACGTTTGAGTATGAATGTGATCTTCCTAAGGTTTTGATCAACAAAATGTTGAATCTTGGAAACATTTTCTTTGTCGGAAGAGATACATTGGATTGCTTGTGGTGTTCTGCTCACACTATCTTTGTGTTGGTATTGTTATCATTATTATGATGACAATAACGGTCGGTTACGACAAATGTGCACATTTTACAAGCTTGTGGAGTTCCACATTTCAGCACAAGATACGCTAGTGCATCATATAAAGACCATCCTGCATAACCCAACCATTATGCATGTCTGAAAACAATTTGAGTGCCATTTACCGGTCATGAATGTAACATAGACAGTAATAAGGAGTTATGGTTGGAAATATAGAGGGGAATGTAACGTGGTACCATGAAATATAGGTTTTATACGGCATGTGACTTCACAGTCCTTTCCTTTGTTACGGTCTTCGTTTTTTTGTTGTGGAAGAATTGTAAATAATGTCAGTTGAAGACGGTTATTGCAGCACACGCATCGACAGTCTCCTCACTGGCTTAGGCGTGCCGCCATACCTATCCCTCACTGAACTACTAGTTGCTCATCGTGTTATATCTTCTAATACCATTCAGAGTGTGTTTTTCACAGTCAGGTGCGTCAAGCTTGTAAATTTTCGTTTCCTGCTGAGGTCTCCCAAAAAGAAACTGTACCCTGTTGCCTAGCACGCGAAGCTGTTCAGCCAGAGGCTTCGGGTGGGGTCCGTAAAGCGTAAATGGCCAGGAAGTATCCGAAGTTATCTTTGTTCCGAGAGACAAGTTTACTCATTTTCTTCGCTCTCTCCCTAAAAACCCGTCTTTCTTGGGACCGAGACAACTGACAAACGTTGGCACGTTCAATGGCCGATATATAGGTCAACTACACTCCAATGGACACACTCCTTAGTCTTAAACTAGACGTGTACTTAGTCTCCGAAACCTGCTTTTACGGTCCCGGCGTTGCCATTTGCTTGAATTCCTCCTCAAACATTGCAGTTTTTTAAGGATTTTCACAGTCTCTGACGGTAATGAAGACGAATCTCACGATGAGTCCGGAGCGGAGTCATACTGAGCTATAAGAAGGAGCAACGCTTTTTCGAATGGGTCCCAGTGAACGCTCGCTTGTATACCGTCATGTTTACTACTTCCGCTAAAGTCCGTCGACACGGACCAAAACGACGTCGTTTATTTATTGCATCTGCCCTTGCCCCGGCAGACTGTGGTTCAGATGCCGTTAAGAGCGTCTTGTACGATACAGTGTTTGATCTTCCGAGACGTACTAAACTCACAGACATCACTGTCTGCTGGTATTAGGAGTGCGCTTATTCCGAAAGAGAAGCTACAAAACAACATGCTCGTTATCCGGGTGCAGTGGACTAATACCATTGATTGCTACGAGAATACGCACTTCACGCACTCTATCCAGAAGGCTCCTCATTTCAGCACAAAAGACGACAGTGCGTCGTATAGAGATCGCCCTGCACAACCCAACCGTAAACATGCCTTGATCATATTATCCTCAGTTACAGGTGGTGTCATTCTGCTAAAGATTATTGTTCATTTTAAAGTGACTGTCTTGACTCAGGTCGTGCCGTTGTTCATGCTTACTTTGCCTTCTCCAATTTTTCCAGAAGTCCTCTGTTAGAAAACATGAAGTGGTCGACTGGACTTTGAGCCACGAGAATGCACTGTCTGGCCGCCCAGGTGACCTAAGTAGATTGCTCCAAACGAGCGTTGAGCACGAATCTGCGCAATTCTTCGAACTTGTTGCAAGATGGTCCGTTCCAAAAGGACCCTGCAGTTACGACAGGGCTGGATTTTTGCTGCTGCGGCAGAGCTCTTGTCGATTGAAACTTCTGCCTTCGACCACGAAATTTATGGAGACTACCTAATAACCATGAAATTTACGTGGCCTAATGATCCAAAGCGATGGAGTTCTTTTTTATTAGGGAATAACTGAATTTTTTCCCTCATCTGTGGTTGCACTGACTTTATGTGAAGCAGATGGTTCGGGAATGTACAGCTTGTCGAGTTGACAGATGAATTGTGCACTTTGAGGAACAACTTAACTGGTCTGAATTAGCCTATTTAAATGTGGGAGCATGGAGGGCAGCTTGTTTAGTAATTATATTTCCAGCGATCCTTCATCGCAATTCAAAGCAACCTTGGAGTGTGAATTGTAGAAGTGTAATTATGCTCTACGTCCAGACCGTCTTTCTCCTACTCTTTTCAAAGGTGGTGGTGAGAAATTTTTGCTCGAACCTACCCCACCCCTTAGCCCCATATAAGGGATTGAAAAACTGCTTCGTAGAGAGTGCTCATCAATAGTCGTTTTCACCTTCAAGAGAGATGTCAAAACTTAAGTCGAACACCTCAACTATTAACCCTGTCCCTATCGCATCCAAGATGAATTTTGGTCTCATAATGTGACAACTTGTGAAACCCGGAGGTAACTAGGTTTGAGCAGAACAAACAAGTTTGTAATTTGATTTTGAGTGTATTATTCACATATTAACCTTGAAATGGGCAGTATAACATTGGCATACTTCTTTTCAGCCAACAGTCGCGGTATTTTTGGACTTAAAGTCTGGTTTTGATTCAATTTCCCCAGTGTGTTGCGTAGGACTGTTTCCAACTGCAGAGCTTGCGCAGATTTTTGTGTGAACAAAAAAGCGGATTGCATATTCGATTCGTGATCGATTCAGTGGTGCCAAGCATCAGTTGCCTGATCAATTTTGAGTGGTTAGCCGAAACCCTATTGACTACTCTGAAGGCCTGAGTGGGATCAACCTGGTGATTAGTACTGACTAGGTGTGCGACGACTGCTCTGTTGATGGATTTGGTTGCATCAATCCCGAACTAGACTGGATGATTTTTGTGTTCAGCTTGGACAAACGTGTGACCTGAATTTTGTGCTGTACAACTGCAGGAGAATAGGTAAATGGATTGGTTGAGGTTAGGCTCAGTATCAGAAGGGGGGATGTGATGAACCAGCTGCCTAGCGTTATAATCAAGAATGTGTGTCTGATTGTTTGGTAAAGTCGATGTTTGAGTGTCTCTGTTACAACACCATGTTTAAACGGGAGGCAATGCGTACGGCTTTCTTCTCCTCTTTGATAACCGTACCTTGTGGCTTAGTTACAGTCATGTTTCGGGCCGTAAATCGATCCGAATAGTCATTTTCTCTCAATACACTAATGACCTTTCAGTACCTGCAGAGCAATTTTTCACTGTTCTACGGGTTTGGTAGCAGATGGGATTTCTTTTTTGCCCCAGTGGAACAAGGTCATTAAAATGTGTATGTTTCTCTGCGGTAGACAGAGCGTCGGGACGGTCTATCTGGACGCCTTTCCAGGTTTATATCTAAAAAATGAATCAAGTTTTCCCATTCCGTGTTTGAGGGTAAGGGTGATGGCGGAATGCACCTAGTAATACGAAGGAATGGCAGCTAAAACGAAAATGTCTGCTTGTCGTTGATAAAAGCGCATATTGTCAGTTGACGGACTCAGTTGATGACGATTCACTTTGCTGATGAAAATATGCGCTGGTGGTGAGCCCAATGGAGACTCCTTTTACGGTCCCATCAGTATAGCTTTATAATCCGTTGCCACATTTGAATTGAGCATCAGTGATCCGCCATATGAGTCGTTGGTGTATGGATATTTTGAACTTCGTAGAGCTTTTCATGGCCCAACACACTCTACTAGACCTCTTTATATTGTTTACGTACTGTTTTAACTTCGTCGAATTTATGTAACTATATTGATTTGATTATGAGTCATCATCTTCAGTGGAGGTGGACTTTCGAGGCAGTTCAAGTGCTCAGAGTTCAAAATGTGTTTGTATTCGGTTAGTATTACGTGGGACGACCGGAGCTGGGACGGTGTTATTCAGGTTTATCTATTGGTTCTTCACTTATAGCACATCGTATCAAGGCCTCAAAAACTCAGAACTTCCAAGTACCAGAATCATGGATTTTATTCGAGATGGAGTATTAATCCAAAAGAGCTTTTAGACCTAACGGCTACTTTTGATTCAGTTGGTCGTAACGTTATGTGTAACGGTCTTCTTCGCAAGGGAGTACCGTGGGAATATGTGAGGATGGTAAGATCATTGTATGTTCAATCTGCAAGCAAGTTAAGGACTGATGGACAACTGTCTGGGGTGTTCATCATCTTTAGTGGTGTTTGTCAAAGATGTCGGATCTTCTCCTTCCTGTTCACTGTTGTCATGGACGACATTCCAAAAAGTGCACCTGAGGAGTCCAGTGAGCCTGATGTTGATCTGCTCTCTGGCACCAAATTAATGGACATGGAGTAGGCGGCTGACATTGTCTTGCTTAGTCTCTTAGCCAAAGACATGCAGACCATGCTGAACAGGTTGAGCGACCGAGCTAGTTTGTATGGAATGAGCTTCATACCTTCAAAGTGTAAAGTGCTGCTTCAAGACAGGTATTTTCACCCCTATTTTTTTTATTGCAGGTAATCCGCTCGAGACTGTAAACAGTTTCACATAGTTGGGTAGTACTATCTTGTCAGGTTGTAATATTGTTTATGAGATATCACCGAGGATAGCAAAGGCACGAGTTGCCTTTGCTAGCCTATGTCGTCTGTGGCTTCGAACGGACGTTCGGTTGAAGCTGAAAGGAAGAATATATAATGCTTGTGTACGTTCTGTTTTGCTCTATGGTTCGGAAACGAGGCCTGTTCGCAAAGAAGATATCAGCTAGCTTGCCGTGTTTGACCATCGTTGTCTCCATTTTTTAGTCCATGTTAAGTGGACTGGTCGTGTAAGCAATACGGCCGTTCGCCGGGGCGTATTTCGGAGTGCTCAAGATATGCGATCACTTGGTCAGCTAATTACGTTGCACAGTCTGCGATGGTTCGGCCACGTACTCCGTATGTCATCTGATCGGTTACCGTACCGGGCATCATATACGGAGACCACCAACAATTCGGTAAAACTGCGTGGTGGTGAGGCAACAACGTGGTCACGAAATATGAAGACATTGACTGCTCCATTGAGTAAATTGGGAGGTGTCGCCTGCCTGGATGGGGTCCTCGTGATCACTCAAACCGCTGGTTAGAGACGTTATCCGAGGTGGTGATGTGTAGCAGTTAATGGCGTACCTGTATCCACACGATTTCTAGTTCTTCCGTTTAGTCTTCTTTTAATGATGTTCAACCATCTTAGTTGCGTTTTCTCCTCGGATATTCTGCGTCACTGTTGAGGTGAGAGACGGCTCGAGCAACAGTACCTTTTGGTCAGGCTCATGGCTGTTATGATTATGATGATTCAGGATACGCGTTTTACATGTAACTGGTACAATATTGTGTTAGAGTACGACAGTATACAATTTATGCAATGTCTCCAAAATCCAGGTTATCGTTGTTTACTGGAGTTTGTTGAGAAGTCTGTCTACTGGATTTGTTAAATTCATATCAACCATTAACTGATCAAGGGTACACTTTTTGGATGCGTTGTGCTTTTCGAATATATAAACGGCACTGATCCGTACTTGCTAAACCATTGATCACTTGTTTTAGCTAGG
The DNA here is from genome assembly GCA_013368495.1 of Paragonimus heterotremus. Lineage (NCBI taxonomy): Eukaryota > Metazoa > Platyhelminthes > Trematoda > Plagiorchiida > Troglotrematidae > Paragonimus > Paragonimus heterotremus. The sequence continues at coordinate 169,948 of LUCH01000729.1, read as the reverse complement.
GTGTGCGTTTTCACACTTTAACGGAATAAGTTGTGCAGACAAATTCTGTGGTTGAAGTATTCTGGCTGTATAGCACCGCTTGGTAGGGTGTGAGCTACCATTGACGTTCCTCGTTTCGCTGTATGAGGTGCAAATGTTGATGTGCTACTCATAACAAAAGATCAGTAGCCTGATTTCCTAAGACTTTTCCAGCTTTACCAATCTAGTGTGAATTAATACTTTGTTGAAGTGTGGTGGACTGCATTCATTGTAGTTCGGTGCGCAATTACACAGCAATAAGGAGAGGGCCGTCATTGGCCTTTACAGGAATTGTTCTCTGAAATCAATTCTGAACAGTGAAAAGTAAGCTGTAGTGGACGATTACCACTTCTTTATGATTTTAGTACGGCTACTAGTTTGTCTTACAGTCAGTTGCAACCTCTGGACAGTTTTGATGTTTGGGATCTAAACACTGCTAGCTTGCTTTCCATCATATGATTGAAAACACTAACTCTTTCTTTTTCGGTACTATTCTGCATATGTAGCAGCTGCCGATCAGGAATCAAGCTGTCTATTTCTTTCCGTATAAAGGTTTGGTTCAGCTCCAAAACTGATGCTGTCCAGATAACATGTTTTATACATCCACTGACTGTCATCAACCCGTTGCGCTGTGTTGCATGTACTGTGTAGCCGCTGTGCGTGCTTTGAGTGACATTTTGCTGTCGAAAGTCTTGACTGTTTTCAGGGCATGAATTCACTTCAGTTATAGTGTAAAAAATCTGGCTTCTTGATCTTCGTCTAATTTTCATAATGTTTTTCACTTTCAAGGTATATTTTTAACCTCATACTCCGTGAACTTTGGGATATACCTGCCGATGTATAGGTGAACACTTGTTTGTGTGCCATCAATTATCAATGGTCATGGAACTGATCGTGAAGAATGTTATCCACATACTTGAATTTGCTAATCCGCTAGGCAGACTGTTAACAGACAAGATATTGACAGGCTTTTTTCAACTTAGAGAAAGAAGGGTTTACACTTAGTAAGTATGCAAACTCATGGTAATCGAATTCCGAACCAGCTTGTGTTCAAAGGGGGAAAGTTACCATTCAGATAATATACAAAGAAAAAAACATGATATGGAATCTTGATTTTTAGCTTTCGTGTCGCAGGTGGATTGTAGGCTATGTGTATGCTATGCTGTCAGTTTAATTGCGCTCATTTCAAACTATCCAATTAAGCTTCATTTTAAATTCACAATCTTGCGTTCGAACCATCTGGTCGTTAACACTAGGATATGTTGTTTTTCACAGTGGGTACTCACAAGTAGTCGGGTGATAATAGCCTTGCTGACTACCAGCTTGGCGATATGCTGTCTATAGATGCCCTTGTATGCTGCATGTGGGAAACCGCTCAGCGCTATAAACTGTTGGCTTAAGCCGTAGCATCATTTTACCCCGTGCATCACTTGTACCTTGTTATTCCGAAGAGCAATTAATAAAATTGTTGGTGTATCATAACCAGTCGACCAAGCGCGAGCAACGGTGGCATGCAAACGTCGGCACAAAATGAACACAAGGCAGCAATCAACACACCCGTTGTCCGTTATCACAATCACATGACTGGTCGAGTAGGCCTTGGAAACTACCACACACATTGGCGCGGCGGAACAATCAGTTAGTCGGCGCTAGGATGGATGGCATCAGCAACGCATGCCGTTTGAGGCATATCACTCCTAATCAGCTCTAACGAAACTCAAACCCAAGGCTAGCATTTCGAAGTGCCCACGGTTCGTCAACCGCTGAATACTTCTGAGTTGCGAAAGCTAGAATCACCGTCAAGGACTGAACTTCGTGAACTCTCGATTTAGGTATACTTTGTCTACCTGTACAAACATGGATGTGTTCACAATCAGCTGTAGGAGTAAATGAGCATTACTTGTACCTCGTTTTACCACGTGTTTCATGAAATGCGTCGTCTACTCCATGGAAAGCTGATTGTCACGAATCGATCCCCTCGTTACACTTGTCTAAAAGAGTCAGTTTGCACGTAGTCACTATCTTCCCCCACACGCTCTTGATATGTTATCCATTCATCCATAATTCTACTTTGTTTTCCTCAGATGACCGTAATAAACTAATTCCATATCACTTGTACAGTAACTCTTATTATACCCCGACCGTAACAGTCCTTGAATTATACTATCAACTAAATGTCCCTGCAACCTCTAACCGTCTCAGTGATGCCGCACTGACATGTTCGCCATCGACACACGTCGATGCATGATCGCGGTTACAGAAGTGTACGTACAACGAATGATACTCACATGTTTGAATTGGTCATTTTATCGATTTACTTGCCGATGTAATGTGTATTCGTTTACGCCATAGCAGCTACGTGTTTAGTCAGTTTTCCCCCTTGTGGCGATTCCGCTGTGGAACACATTTTGTTTCATCCGTTCAGAATATCACCATAACATTTCAACATGCTTCGGGTTAATTAATCAAGGAACGTTAAGCTGATATTTTTCCACACCTGCCTTCTCTCATCCCACTGATTCATTTTGGAGCGGTTGATCTTAACACCTTCGGAGTTGTGCAGGACATTTACAGCTTTGTGCCACATTCTTGGATAGTATTACTACGGCCGTCGCTTATCTTGGCAGTAGTCCGCCAAACGATAGAGTAATTTTTTGACACATATTAAAAAACAGCAACGGAGTGATCGAAATTAATAAAGGATAGAGGGTTCGCAATTTTACAAATGCAAACTCGCTACTGATTTCGACATTGCCATTTCCGACTGTGTTTCCTACCAAATATGCGGATGGATGCGCAGTGTTTAGTCTGGCAGGTAACACCTCCCAACTTTAGGTAGATTGACGGTCATGTCTGTCAAAATCCTTGACCAAGCCATGGCTCAGCCACCTCGCGGCCTTTCTCAACCGTTAGGAGTTGTATTAAAGAGCGCAAGCGATACTTCGGACATGAGTGTTGTTCATATTTGGTACACTCCAAACTGATGCCCGCAAATTGCCTTTTTCTGTGTGGTTGTATGTTACTGATAAGTGCCTTTAAGGTTTTAGTTGATTTTCGTCGGCAACCTTCAGTTGACCTCTTTCGTTCGCATTAGCTAACAGGCATCCGAATGTTTGGATACTGACTGCATTTTTCTTATTGCTAATCGCACATGAGCTTTATTCCTATGCGTTTGTTTCTTTACAGATGATCGGAGTCGGTTTGAGTTCTGCAGTTGTTCCTCACTACACACACGAATTTCGATCCGCTATTGGTCTAGACGATACTAGTTGGGGCCTGAGCTATCGAGGTGTTTTGGTTCATGCGGATCAAGAAGCTGCCAACGCCTCACACGCATTGTCGTTTCGACGTGGCTCAATCGTTGGCTGCTTGCTAGATCTGTGGCATGGCAGTTTGCAGTTTTTCGTCGACGGTTACACAGATATAGAGATGCAATTTAAGTGAGTATGGTTTGACTGTGAACTCTTTTGTTGTCACGCCTCTTCATAGTCTTGATGAATTCAGACTTTAAATCTGGTTATTATTGATCTCTTCCCTCTGGGATGGGATAGTCATCCTCATCATAGTCATAACAGTCATGAGCGTGACCAGAAGGTATTGTGACTCGGGCCGTCGCTCACTTCAACAGTGACGCGGAATATACGAGGAGAAAACAATACTAAGAAGTTTGGAAACTAAAAGATGACTAAGCGGAAGAACTAGAAATGGTATGGAAACAGGTAGACCATTGACTGCGACACACCGCCATCTCGGATAGCGTCTTTAACCAGCGGTTTGGGTGACCACGAGGACCCCATCCAGGCAGGCGACACCTATCCACTTTGTTCAGTGGAGCAATGAAGGTCTTAATATTTCGTGACCACGTTGTTGCTTAACCACCACGTAGTCTCACCGTACCGTTGGTTGTCTCAGTATATAATGCCCAGTACGGTAAACGTTCACCTGGCATACGGAATGCGTAACCCAACACTTGCAAGCTATGTACTGTGATTAGTTGACCAATTAATCGCGCATCCCGAGCATCCCGGAATATGTATCGGCGAACGGCCATATTGCTCACGCGATCAGTCCACTTAATGTGGACTAATTGGCGGAGACAACGGTGGTCAAACACAGCAAGTCTGTTGATAACTCCTTTGGAATAGGCCACGTTTCCGAACCACGAAGCAAAATGGTACGCACACATGCATTATATACTCTTCTTTTCAGAGACAACCGAACGTCTTTTTGAAGCCACAGTTGGCACAAGCTAGCAAAGGCAACTCGTGCCTTTGCAATCCTCGCTGATATCTCATCAGCAATATTACAGGCTGAC
>LUCH01000729.1:141329-162878 GCA_013368495.1 Paragonimus heterotremus | reverse complement strand
GCAACCGTTGGGCGATCGGAGTGTTCTTTGTTTGTGGTTACCTTTTCTAACTCCTTTCTTCCTGATACGGAAGACAACAGTGCCGCAACTATGAAAATAGTTCTGCTGTATGCCCATAGAATCGTGTCTCACTACCTAAGCACTCCTATGCGGTCAGTAGTGCGACATACAATCCTATGAGTGTAACTGCTTTTCGTCTGACTGCTCCCCTTTGGCCTGTCTGACAAGATTGTACCTGGAAGGACCGGAGTCCTAGTCAGCATAGCTCGCCGGATCAAAACAGTACACAAGCCCGACCACCTCGGCAAGGTAGCAGTATAGGTCGGGGGTAGCAGTATAGGTCATGGGATGGCAACATGCAATGCAAATGTTATTGATCTGTCTAAAAGCCAATGTTTACCAGCGCGAATTGACTGCGGGAAATTAGACAAGCAGTCTTACCACAGTCTTTCTGCTTGTTTGAGGTTTCACTCCTCTTCGGTCAGATTAATCAGGAAACACCGTACCCGCAGAACCAATGTATACTTTCATTATGCATGGCATTAGAAGTTCTTTGCTTAATTCCAGATCTGGAAACAACCCTCAAATGTGGTTATTAATCAACCCTACTGTTTGCATGCCATAAGTATGCTGTCGATGCATCCAAACTGTTCTTCATTCGTGGTAGAGCAAGTTTGACTTCTCTCCTTGAATTTACTTTAGTTTATTCACTGCCTCTCGTGTCATTTGCTTTTACTAACGTTTCTCCTCTATTATCCTGAACATAGATCATTGAACCCGTTTTAGTGGTATGCTGCTAACGTCCTATTTGATAACTTACGCATTGCAAACAGGATTTTATTATTTATGGTTGTGTGGCGTGCTTAGTCAAGATGGCGTTTGCAGTCGGCATGGGTGGAAGGCAAAAACATCAGTCAAAAGACTTCTCGTATAGTATTTTTCGTCGAGCTGAATGAATGCCCGGTGAAGACGCCAGTTTTCCCTACGCTCCGGCGTCGCCTTATCTACCGACTACACCCATGAGCTTTTTAACTGATCAGTTCCCCGTTCTGCCTCTCTTTCTCTTCTACCCTAGAGGCTTACCTCGTTCTACCTATTACCCTCTATTGTGTTCGACGGCTAGCCGCATTGGATTTCGTCTTATCCGGACAGCGGCTTATCCGGTATCGCTGCAGTTGCTCGCCTGTCGCGCTGTTTGGTACGCTGTGCGTACCGGGAAGCTGGAACCACTTACCGCTTTGTCAAGCCTTCCGCCGCAGCTAACGGTATGTTCGCGTCTTAGTCGACAGAGGGAATATTTTTACCATTCGAATAGTAATAATAGTTATTTTCAAGACACGAAGGAATCTTGTTTGTCCGGTAATTCACTGGTACAAGCAGGTGACTCAGCTTAACTGTAAATGGGCATTAGCTACGGTCTTCTTTAAGGTAATTGGATAGCACGAACGATACTCGTCGGTGATTATATTTGAGATAAGATATGCTGATCATTTTGGCCAAATATGGTAGGTACCACATTGGCTTGTTAGATGTTAGTACTGAGGTCAAGTCTCGATGCTAATTCGAAAGACGTACGTCTGGTACTTCCTAAAGTGAACAGCCTATAGAACATTGTACACATGTATAGTTGGTGTCAAACGTGGTCGCTGTTCGTTTCACCCATGCACCGTTCGCTGATCACTTTTGTGACGTCGTTAGGTGTTAATAGTGTTATCCACAAATCCAACTTCGCTCCGAACATTCGGTTACAGAAGTTATCTGGTTTCTACCCTTTTTTGTACGCAATGTTCGCCACCAATTTCCAATATTTGTTGCTTCTGGTCATCATCGCCAGTAGGAGTTAAAAGTGCATCGAAACATAACACATGGTTTAACCTTGTTGACTACGATTCGCGTAGGCGATGCAGATTTCGACTGCATATGGGATGAACCATTTTATACTTATGTGGCGGGCTAATCGTACCAGTCTGACTGGCCGTTCAAAATCGTCTCGATGACAGACGATTCACATTGTTTGTCTATATTTCCTGTTATGTACGTGGATTCTACTATGAATTTTTGACTGTTTGTGTAATGTTAATCATAAAATGGCAAACAAGGCTGGTTTACTGTTTGCCCATCAAGCTAATTACAGCACATGAAATATAGAAGTAATAACCAGGGTGAGTGTGGAACACGTACAATAGGGATTGCTGACCGCGCGTTTGAGAGCAGTTACGCATTCTTTGTAAATTGTGGGATTCGGAACATTCCCTTCGCGTCGATAATTTGAATAAATGCAGGTAGTAGGCTGATATTGCACTGTTTGTATCCAGATAAATTTAGTTGCATCTTTACTAGTGTATACTACACACTGTTTATATACTAATGTAAGAAAGCGAACACGATACCAGAGAAAGTCAAATATCGGAGTTCACAATCATTGTCACTGCGATGATGGTTGGTGACATCCGTTTCTGATTAGCCTGTCACAGTGACCGAAGCCAGCTGACGCCTGCGCGAGTAGTTTGTGTTGCATCACTTGTAGTTCCATTCACACATCATGTATCCAGTGTATATCTGAACGAATAAGACTAGGAGGAGTGTGAGTGAGGCCTTTGTGTCCAGTTGGCCAATGCTGGTTGGCCAGTTGATAGGCTAGCGCGAACTTGGGATAATAAACGCAGAGAGAGAGAAACTGCAATGATAAGATTTAAAATGGGAAGGAGGATATTGAAAATTTAGTGCAAGAAATAGTTCAACATAGAAGCAGCTTCCGTAGTGACTATTCTTCCAACCTGGTTGTTAACACTGAATAGTGTTTGTCATCAAGTAAAGAGGAATGAGATTGCGAGAATTCAGCATTCTTCATTGTGATTGAGAGAAGAGTGGGTGTGGTGGATTAGCAATTTACTTACTAAAGTATTTGACTAGCCCCATATTGACAAGACATCTTTTTTTTCAAAATTGACAATAATGCTACTTGTGTAATCGTTGCCGTTTTCCCCCATCAGAATGCCACATCTCGTTTTGATGATAGACTCATTTCAGCGCTAAGGTTCACAGGGGTTTCTCAAATGTTCTCTCTCTGATGGGTTTCAGTCTTTCTCAGACTAAGTTCCATTTTCTCAAAACTATCAACTTTGATGTCATGACTATCACAATTTTCAACATCCTTGTGAATCACGATCTAATGGAATATATACATACGTTGATGAGCTGAGGTTCTGACAATATTTCGTCGCGATGAAACTTCAGACTCTGAAATGAACCCATGATGGTGGTTAGCATAGGTCATATCGTCCTACTGTGATTAAGCGACGATTTTGCCGTACTGTTTGACATAAAATGCAACACTACATGACGGGAAAGTGTGCTCAGGTTTCATTACACCCTTTAGCGTGTAAACATACTTGCTTCAAGACCAATACAAGGAGTACAGTACAGTAAGTTGTGACTGTTTGTTGGTATGATGCTGACTTACCGAAGTTTGTTGGGCTTGCCGACAGCAGCCTGTTCAAATGCTTATAAACTGTAAACGGTCCCACATTTTCTTCATAAATCACAGTTTCATCTGTTATCTGCTTCTTCTGTTCCATATCCCAATCAATACTGGCAACTTGTTAGATTCGTCTACTCGAGACTATTTGAATTCTAGCAATGACTGTTCTGTGACTGATGTTAATTCGTCTCATTAATATTCATATTTGACAAAATTCTGCGTTCTGTCATGAAGTGCGACTTTCTGATTATTGTTTTTTTTTCACATCAGCCACTTTTCACTCACTGCGAGATGACTTCTTTTTGCCGATTTTTTGAGACTTACTAACATCTGTTGCCATCTCCAGTCCGTCACTGACATCAAATTGTCCTCTTATCAGTGAGCGATTCGACCATTGTTATAATCGTCTTGACTTTGTTGCGTATTGTTATAAGAGATACATTGTTTGTAGGGTGTCGCTCATTTCAGCTACTGACCGTGCTTTCGCTCCGATTGCCATACATCTTTGAACTACGTTGGTTACACTGACTGAAGTTCATCTAACATCACTCATTGTTCAGCCTGTTGACTCTGTATATTTAAGGTTTCCACGAGGAATCAATTGATGCATATTGTGGACACTATTAAACCACTCCAGTAGCACAATAGAACCGTCAACCGTTCCCTGACTGACCTTTGAGCGTTCCAAGGGGAACACTCAGTGAAAAGCATTAATGGTCGTTTGACCCCATACATTCTAGTGAGGTTATCTGTAATGATTTTGCATTCTACTAGGTGATTAATCATAACGCGTTTATAGTTCAAACAACTTCTGTCTGCTTATTTCAATACGCGTCAATGGGACCAGTCAATGTGGACTCTTCGGGGTGGTGTTGATGCCTGTTCAAAGTGTGTCAATTCGACACTGCTAACAGGTATATATATATATATATATATATATATATATATATATATATATATATATAAGCGCAGTTTGTAAACACTCCATGCTACGCCATTTGACTTAGTTTGTGTGTTTGAAAAATACTGTATGAGGTGGATTATGCCCAATTTTGGCTGAACTTCTTGTAGCACACCCGGTGCATTCATGAACGAATCGTTCATTCACTGAAACGACTGTAATTTCTCCTTAAGTTTGCCCAGACGACTTACTGTTGAATATCGCATATTAAGTAAGACAGCTCATTTCTAGCGCATCCTTCAGTCTTGTATTCACTACAAGATTTAAAGCATGGATAGAATAACCACATATGACAGACGATGACGACGAACAGAAGACGTGTTTATGAGGATATTTATCGTAATGCGTTGGACCACTTTATAACTGTCTATAATTGATTGGCAGCAGCCTTTTGGAACAACCTGTCACAGTGGCCGAAGCCAAATAACGCTTGCGCATAATCATCACCACAAGTGGCTTGTGTTGCACTACTTGTGGTTTCGCTTACTCACCACGTATCCAATGTAAACCGGAGGAAGTGAAACGGGGTGAGAGTGATTAAGGCCTTTGTTTCCAGCCGGTTAATGCTGCCTAACCACGAAAGTGCACGGAAGTGTAACTTCTTTCTCTTAGGAAATAAATAGGGCGACTCAAATGGTAAAATCTAAACTGAGAAAGAAAATACTGAAAATACAGTACAAGAAGTAGTTTAACATAGGAGCACACGTTAGTGCACTCTAGAGAGGGTTAGGAGGAGAAGCAAAGTCCAAGGGTGGGCTGACTAACAGTCAAAACATTCATTATACAGTACGTCAACAAAGCTGAAGAAAAGGAAAGGTAGAAGGCCACAGACACCCAGGTTTGTGAAAATGGAAGCGGGTGAGTTACCAGAAAACCGTGGTCGTTGACCGAGGCAAACAAAAGAAAACTCAAATTGCTGTAACTGACGTAACTGACGTTGAGCTCAACGTCCTTGTCTCTTTGCCGACGATGTAATGAGTATGCTGGTGAACTACTCATGCAGAATGTCGTTGTAGGATCGCATTGGTGTTGCATCGTTAGAATATGACGTGCGATGGACGATGCAAGTTGCTTGTTTTTATGCGTTACTGCGACGTCATGCGTTTATGTGACCTGCTTTTTTGACCCATCTAGGAACCTTTTTTACATGACTGGTTCACAGTTGGCGGTCAGTCCTGTCTTTGTAGGGTGCTGTGTGTCCGCATCGATATTTATACGTAATATTGGATTTGACTGACTCAGGTATATGTTGTTTCACACTCGGGGATAGAATCCGGGATGTTCCGAACCAGATCACTGGGAAGACCGCATTGCATGTTCTCGCGATGGAACTAATCAACCGACGGTAATTAAGTTGGAGTACGTCATCGCGCTTACAGGGAAGGTGAAGAAATACCGGATTTTTGGACACTGTGTGGGGTCGAATTCCTACATCAAGGGGTTGTTTGAATCTTGCACCAACGGTTTTGGGTAACCGTTTAGTTGTAGAGTGGTCTCTGGTCAGGCCATCTCTTTCTCAACTGTATCATCAGTACAAGTGCGTCTGGCTCGGTCCTACGACGTTTGTTTGTAGAACCGGAGTGCAATGCTTTTAAAATGCGGATACTTAACTGTCCAAGTGCAGTTGCGATGGACGCTTCGTTGAATTCAATCATCTGCATTTTTCGTGATACATATATCACGAAATGGCAGACTGTTTTGATTCTTGTCTTTCATACTGAAATGCATGTTTGTGTTTTAAGAATTCATTTGATCTTTTGAGTCTGTGTTTACTGTAGATTGTCTATAATGTGGAAAATGTCATCTGCGTATCGCTGGTATAGCTGCGCTGTAGATGACTTCTCTTGCTTGTTTCTCCATCACTGCTGCATAGATGTCTACCAGGATAAGGCCGAGTAAGCTACCCGTGGCAACTCCATCAATTTGTCTGTAAGCTGAATCTTGGAAGAACAGTAGTAGTTGTTCCAGCTCAGTTAAATGATGCTTCCTCTTATAAGTACGCAGGAATTCGACACGTTTACCCGGGAGGAACGTTTGTAATCGGCGACTGTACATCAAATGAGCATAAATGTTTATCTCGAGTATTCGTTGCTTTAGACAAGCCAGCAAGTTCGAAACTATCCTTCAGACAAAACTGAGCAATTCACTCTGGAATGGGTTTGTAATGTGCAGTCGTAAAGATGCACTATCAGCTTACTGTCATCGTTATTCAAAGTGTGAGATTCATCGGTTGTGAGCTAGGGGTAGTTAAGTATCCACAGGAACTTCTGCGGAACCTAAAGGTTGGCGTTGCACACTCGGAAAATTTTGGAATACATTCGTATAAATCTGATAATCTTTGTACTCTACTCTCATGCCAGCAGCTAGGTAGATATCGGGGAACAGATGGGAAATTCGTTCAGTATGAAGCAGCACTTTGTGTTTTGTCAAAATTCAATCGTGTTAACTTTGGCATGCATATTACTACTATTATGACCAAACCAGTCGACACTAGAATGGTCTAACTGTCCGATCGACGGAATCCCCGAAAGTCGTGCCCCAAAAATTCCGATTACTCCTAACCGGTATGTTCATAACTTCTAGAATTTGCATAATGTTTTGTTCAATGTACCACCACTGGAAGTCGAATTTTTGCTGTACACACCGTAATAATAGCCAGCAAGATCCGGATGTTCAGGTTAAAATTCATTACGTCTGGTTTGCTGTGTCAACTTTGTCATCTGCCTTAAACAACTAGACTGGAACCAACTTTGGCTAATTCGTGCAATCATTAACCAAAATATACATCTCAACCAAGGCGTCTCTTATCCAAGCAATATTTAGACACTTTCCAAGGCAGATGAAGGAACATGAGTCATCCTGTTAGCTAAAACTGTTTATGCTGTCAAAATGAAGAATATACTGGATGGTAGTTCGAAATTCTTCAAGGGAAGAATGACAAGCCACTGACATTAGTGAGGCGGTAGCCAAAACTTTAAGCAAAATAATACAGAACAAGATTATTGACAGCCACTTTTGAGCACATTAATTCTATCAGATTTACATCCTCTGGGTTATGCAATCTGCTCAAGGTACACAATAAGGATGTGCCTTTGCTTAGACATATTCAATTCGCCCTACCATTCTCTAGACAAATGGATCGTCAGTTTTCTTGAACCCATCAAGTTGGAAATCATAAAATATAGTTTTCGAACGTGTTTTAGTTGTTCTATTTGCAGGAAGACCTAAACCTGAACCTTGAATAAAAGTTCTAGCTAGATGTCCACAAAAGACAATATGCTATCAGCGCGATTATATCGAACATAGCTGAAGACATGGATATCTCTAAAGATGAATTAGAAAAGCCGCTAACGCCTTGTAAAATTAATTCCCAGTTTTTGTTTGACAACGTGATCCACAGTCAGAGGAATGAACTCATCTTTGTGTTCTCTGTTAGTTGGTATTTTTATGAACAAACGAGATGGTAATCAGTGGTCATTGAAGAATTTACTCTTCATAGGCGTTACTCTGAGGATATCAGTTTGGGCAGTGTTTTGTAAGCTTTCAACTCAACCTATAGGAACAGCACGTTCACCAAACAGTGTGACGGTTATATAGATTTTATTAGTGTTGGCTTGTGACGATAGGATGGTTCGACCTAACGAAAAGTACACAGAAAGCAGATTTGAAGTTATTAGTGCATTCAGTTCGAGAATTTCGTCCCGTTTAATCGAAACAGATATCTCATGCGATGTCTTTCGATACGGGTATTAGAGATCTGTGGCAGTAAGACTACAATCGGAGGTGAACTGTTTACAAGATGCGTTCCTAGAGAATGGCTGAGCGATACATTTTATTTGGAAATCACCTTCCGTTAATAGCATTTGTATTTGTGATAAATAGTTTGGCAGATTCAATAATTTGGAAGAGACCCAATTGCGAGAGGTCTGAACGTCGGCTGGATTCGAACGAGCGACAGAAACGGAATGTCCAGATGCGGCAAGTACTCCACTGGCTTAAGTACGAAGCTTCTGAGCTCAGCTTGCGGCATATGAGCCTGCTTGTTGGAATGCAGCAGAGGTCCGGTTTTTTTCAGATTCGATCATCGCGAGAGAGATAAAAGTCTCAGAAGAAACAACCTACTTTACAGCTCAGTTGTACTTTAGTTTCCTGTCGTTTCCCATTATCATGTCACAACGCGAACACCAAATTTCATGTTCTACAACCGAGTTAATGAGATTCTGAATATTGACTCCTACTGGAACTGTTAGTGTAAGATTACGCAACGCTAACCTATGCGTTCAGAAGTTATTGCGGACATTTAACGTTCTGGAGCCTACAGTCAGTTAGTCTCACAATTTAGAGCAAAACTTGCCTAAGTGTTATCAAACACCCAATCCGCAATCGCTTTTTCCCGTTTTTCTTACTAGCTTTGGCTACTGTTCTTTTGTGTGGATATTTTTGTTGTTGTACTTATAGCGTGGTGATCCAACACAAAAAGCCGGGTCATGTTCGCTACCTTGTCGTTCTCATGACTTCATTGCGTACTTTTGAAAATTATTATTATTATTGAAAATGAAACACCTTCCTTGCTACATGCTGCTCGCCAAGCATTTTATCGCTCCGCTATTCTCTCAGGAGCGCCTTTCTTAGTTTCTTTTTTGTTGAAATGATCGTCTAATTTGATATGATTTCCTTGAAGTTAAAGCCAGGGTGTCGGGTTGATTGATCCAACAAATTTCCTCTTTGTGTCAAAACCATTGTCTGGAAAGAAATGAGATACATGTCAGAAAATAAAGTTTGCACAACACACGCGAGCCTCAAACGGCTGAACAAGTGCCCCCACCTGCATTGGTTTCGGTAGCTGATATATGTACTTTATCTACTCCGTTTTTACTTTTCAAGAAAATCCTGCCTGACATGCCTTAAGAAATAAAATGTTCGTTTTTTCGGTACATGCTGATAGAGTGACCATCCAGGAGTAGTTTCCGATTAAATCCACTTTGATCACTGAAGTCGACACTATTTCAACGAGCACTGCAAGCAGCGTAATGTTCTATCTACTTCAACAGATGTTGTGTGCATGCCACAGTGAGTTGGGGTATACGCTTCAATTCCTGATTGCTGACCTTTCATTGTGCATCATTAGTAAGTCTTACTCATCTAATTCACGGTTGAAAACACATACTGAACATTAATTCCATAGTGGATATCACTTCCTTGGTCCAAGGACAAGATATCAATGTGGGAAAGTTTCCTCCAACAGCTTGAACGCCTGTGGTGTCTATTGACTATAGTTATTTTCCATTGTTTTATTTCTGATGTTGCATGCTGTTACATGATTTTGTGAATAGTCCGCTTCGTGAGTCAACAATTCACCAAGATAATGCTGCCGAACGACTGATCTTCCGTTTATTTCGCGCACTGTTTGTCCTAATCTGTCGTAGTTGACTCGCAAAGGAGGGGTAAACTTCGAACACCTGACTATCTAGGGCGTTCGATGGCTTTGTGCTGTTGTGATCCTTTGTTGCCACATGTTATGCCTTTAATTCCCGACTGGTTTGTCGTGTTTGGAACACATGGTTCTCCTGCGTAGCTATCATTCCTTACGCTGCCGATCCCATACTCGAGGTGGTGTTGGTTATCAGTCTCTCGAATGAGAACCTGGGCTTCGGTTTCCTCTAATGAGCCTATTTCGGTTTTGGACCGTTTACCACTCTTTTGTTTTGTTTACATGAAAGCTAGAAACTTGACTTGCTTGTCTTGTAGAAATGTTTTGTTACGGGCACGCACAAGTGATCACCGTTTTACTCGCTGATGTCAGTTGAGATTGTTTCGTCAGTGGTCGTTTTTTCTTGGGGAAGGTGCAGTGAATATGCTTGTTCTATAAATCTAAATCGACCTGTAGCTCAATCAGCTAGTGTCCATTGTCAGTGTTCTTTAGATGCAACACCATATGTGCACTTATTCATGCAGTATAGTCTTGAGCATCGACCATTATTCTCGGCCGATCAAACTACTCGTGGTTGGTTTGTCTCCTCTGGCACAGTACACTTTATTTCTTTTATTTTGCCGTTATAGAAGCTTCTAAAGACTGAGCTACCCTGGTCATTGTATTTTTCGCAATTGCACCGGAATCGTCCATCGTACGAGGGTCATCAGTCTGTCGGGCAACATAGTCAGCAACTTAATTCCTTCTCAGATGATTCGAAAGACTTGCTGATTCACTGCGGTGATTTCAAAGCCAAACGGCATCGAATGAATGATGGTATGCCCCAACCCTCGGACCCATTTTTGTGGATCAACTTCAACGAGCCGGATATACAGTCCCCTCTGTCTCAGTCACCGTCTCTCTTCGATGATCTAGAGGATCCTGGTTCCACACTATCTAGCCCCGGCACACCTGGATGACAATTCTACTGTCGTTAACACATACCAGAGTGGTGCCTAGTGAAGACGTTATTGGGTAAGTTATAGTCTACCTAATCCGGCTTTTGGCGATAGTATGACACACAACCTACTGAGTTCACTTGCTAGAGTGTAACTGTTACTCCACTGTTTGATTACTAAATCCTTATACACATAGGAAAGTTCACAGAGCGATTGGACGCGATTTATTGGCTATTCGTTTCATCTAGAAGAGGATGTCATGAGTGAAAAATTGCTTCAAGGGAAAAGTCGTTGAATGCGGATTATGCAAATGCCTTATTTAATTTACTAAGTGCTCATCTCTGTTCTGCCAAACATTGGCATATCGTCGGAATACAACAAGTCTACCGATTATCGTAAAACGTTTGATATCACGCCACTCACCACAGAGTAGTACTGCGCAGTCTTTCACTCAACTGTATGGCGGTTCTTGTTTGCATTCCCTTTTATAGTTCTAACTTCTTTTTCAAGCTGACGTCATTGCTTTGATTTGATCGAATATCGTGTTGCACAATTAATTTGCTGAATTAGAACATAATATTGCATTTTCTTTCAGGTAGATGACTTTTTCGACCGGGAGTAGAGAGTACCAGACTCACATGTGGGTTTTACTGAAGCTTGTCAGTACTCCGGTTACTTACCGAAGTTGCTGAATAAATCACATGGTTTTAGTTTCATAAATTAAACTACTTTGTCGGCAATTTTGATCAAATAATGGTCGTTTCCTTTTACGCATTAGATCCGGGGTCGGTAACCTTCTTCGGGGCAGGCTCCGGATGCTGTGCCAATGAGCGTATGACGGACCGCATTCATGTTGACTACTAAACGACGTTCGTAGTGATAGAGCGAAATGATTCAATCATATTATTTCTTTTCCAACAGTAACATGCGAACAGTGAAGTCGTAGATAATGGACAATAGTATGATACTGTTGGTCGCTGGAAAATTTCAGCAGTAATCAACTTCTCAAGTGGGTTCAATCACACAACGTCGTCACTTTGGTCATATTGTTGTATAAAAGGCAGTCTCCTTTGTGGGTAGCGTACTACTCACAAACGATATTCAGGAACTAAAGGGCAAACCTCAACGCCAGGAAGATGCTGGACCAGAAGCGACTATCGGAATAGTGTGTACGCACTATGGGGAAAGTGCCACCATGGTGAATGATAACGTATTGCTGCCCAGTGTGTGCGAATACACTTCAACCGTGCAAATGAGTACAATTGTTCATGGTCTCATGTTTCAACAACCTGTACGGGAGTTCGTGTAATAAATGAATTTGCTGGCCAAGCGTCTTTTGCGGTCGCAACAATATGTGTCCGTCCATGGATGTCACTATGCACAAAACTCTTAGACAAAACAATAGGTAGGATGATTTTCAGCAATCATTTTCCTTAGGACATACGTTGTAGCCTGCATAGTGTTAGACCAAACGAATAATCAAGATCAATGTGCACCGGCTATCATCCGGCTCAGATCTGACACTAAGAGGAGCACGACTATAGCAACCGATTCGCTGCATCTTTGTGTACGTGCATACGATTGTCATTGTCGACTGAGTTGAAGCGTTATTGAAGTAGTGTACAAGTATGTGATTAACTAACAAATCGCCCCACATCATGACCGAGGTAATCAGGTCTATATCGTGAGACGCTGATGGTTCATTTACTCTTTACAATCGCGGACGTAAAACATTAGGTTGTAGAAAATATGCAGGCAGCTTATTTGCCCCCAAGCGTTCAAGTGAGAAACAAGAATCGGACGTAGTATAGGCCCAATCATAGGCCACATGTAAGCTTCATCAGGATGAGCTTCCAATAATTAGGAAGTATAACGTAATTTGTGATTCCTCTGGGGCTTTGTTCGTTCACGAAGAATGCGTGGGTTCATGGTTGTGACCCCACAGTTTCACCATTGATTACCTGCATACAACGTCGTTCAGCACGACCAACGAAGCATATGTTCCGGAACTTACATTCTCCACTCCTATTGACTCAACACATCCTGAAGATCTCTGTTTACTGTCGTCTCGTGGTGCACCTGCAGTTGCTTGTTAACCCTTGTTTTCATCATTCTCCAGACGTTCTCAGTTGGATTCAATATCAGTGAAAAGTGCGTCAGTCATAACAGTTATTCTTCATTACCATCACTCTTCAACAAGCACACCTTCCGAATCAATATAACAAGAAGTGTTGTCGCATATTGGAATCAGTTTCTGACATAGGTGTACTGATATTTATCTGATCTAGCATATTTCGCAGTCTTCCCTTGCATTCATTGCTGTTGTATGCTCCCCTCTGCGTCATACAGCTTACTGTCAAGCTTGATATTATGATTGCCATCAAATCGACCGTTTGTTACGGGATGCATGCCCTCGTTCCATTCACTGAACGCTCTACTCACTTCGTACAGAACAAGTTGCAATTCGTCCCATCATTCCAGCTATTCGCCGACCGTCTTATTACCGATTAATCGTTGTGGTCGATAAATCCTTCTGAAACTCAGCTTGGGTACGTAATCTCAAAATTTGCAATTCAATTCTTCGATCCACGGAAATCCATTTCATTCTGTTTACGGTAGGATCCTGCTTCTCTGTCGTTCGCGAGGCTGAGTTTCATTACTGATGCAACCTCCATGAAGCCATTTGTAAGCGGTGTTGCATCTGACTCCATGTGTCAGTCATCGTCCCTGTCGAATACTTCAATAATACATTTACGCGTTTCAGGGTTGATGTGACTGTATTTGCTTCCACCAGCGACGCAATTTGGAAAAGTAAAAATATTTTCACAAACTAGTTCAATCCTACATTATACATCGAAGTCTACAACGATCTGAAAGCCCACTTGGATGTGAGATCCACAGACATCAGTAACCACTCGCAACGCTTTACCGATCAAAGAAACCAGTACGACTCGCAGTTTGATGAACCGGATCGGAAAATCTGTGTTTCATTTTGACCGCTAACCCTGTTCTGATTAAGCAAAACCGTTGACTCTCTTCTCCCAAATAAGTCGTACCGCTTCTTCTGTCAAAGTAACCAATGCGAATTGCGCTAATTAAAATTATCCACTTCATTGGGTTAATTGGTGCAATCGCGTTCCTAATGTTATATCCAGAATTCTAACGTGGAAATTCTAATACACTAAAGTGAATGTTTTTAATATGTGATAGGAAATATTGTGGCTTGAAAACAAACGGATATGTAGAAAGGTATAGAAACTTATTACAACTGTACACGTACCTGACTACTACATGAATCTAACAGAATCAATCAGGGTACGGTACATAGATAATCATGGTTTACCTCTTGTATTCCAGACGATGAAACAGTTGTTCCTGGTATTTAGTATTCTGCGTTTTTTTCTCAGTACAACTTAAACATGGGCCTTTTTGCAGATATAGCTGGCTTGTTTATAGTGGGTCATAATGAAGTATCTAAACAAAATGTTTGTTTTGCCTCCTGAGTTCACACGCAAACTGTTCCGAATGCTATTTTTTTAGTTTGTCTCATCTGATCGGTTTGATCCCAGGCACAGGGCATTTGTTTTCCTTAACAACGTCTACTGATGTCTAAAACTGAAAATATTGACTATCACATTGTTAAAAGTTAGTGGTAACACTTGCTTTAATATCGACAATTTATCGTGTGTTTTGGATTGTCTTAATGTAAACATCGTTAGCGCTCAGTTGACTTTTGCTCACTGCTTATTATGGGATCACGCATCGAAGACAACCGTCCCAGGATTAGCATTTGTCTCCTCACTGCCTCATACGTTTGTTGTGACTGTGCAATTTTACATATCATCATTACTGACTGATCATTGTATTGTTGTTGTGAATCACAAATGCCGAGTTGTTCCCAGTGAGATGCACAGACGGTTAAATGATTAAAAAAAATGAAGATAGCCAGTAATCTGTTAGTCACAGTAAGTAGCGTTTGTTTTCCAAGTTACAATCCTCGTATCCCCCATTAATTGTCATTAAAAACTTCAGAAGAAGTGGCAGCTAGTTGAATGCAATGTCCTAATCATTGTCTTTGCTTGACTGAGTTGTCCATGCAGTGAACACTATGAGTAAGTTGTTTTATAGGTGTCGTCTTAATCTCATTTTCAAATTGACTGTTTGTTTTCAAGGCTTAGGCAGCTTGATGCTACTCATGTATAGTAAACTTAAGGTCCTGGTTGGAACTGGATCCCATCATTCTCTCCTCCCTTGTTTGTAATCTCGGCCTTGTTTTTCTTTTCGTGGTCTTGCGGCAGTTAGGCACTGTTGTCTGCCAGTGCTACTGATAATTCCCGACAGAACCACCGCAACCAATTATGTCCACCGTCGTGTTCTTTTTCCGTGTTTCACATCATGGTTATTTTCGCAGCTTTTCCCATTGACTATCGGGATAACTTTGATATTACATGCGGTTCTTGATGTTGCATTTGTTCACAGAACTGCGGCTTCTGTTTCTCTGCGACCGTCACTTCTAATCATGCTACGGATGTCGTTCCAGGTTGCCTGTGTCTTACCCACCTACGCCCGATGTATCGCATTTCACTTCAGACGCACTCGGTGGGATTTATGCTTCCGGTTACCTGTTTCCTTTCTTTCTATGACCACCTTCGACCTTCTGATAGTGTGGTTTCTGTCCCCATGACCTTCAATTTCTGAAGCTACCGTACATTTTCCGCTAAATTTACACGGTTTTTGTTATGATCCATTGTACATATAAATACATGTCTACATTTTACAGGATAGCTAAATGTGTTTTGTTTTTCCGGTTTGATTGTCTATTAATATCCGTCTTACCTGTACACACAAACGGCAGCTAGCATAATTTTGTCTGCCAAAATATTCAGGCTTCATTAGTCGATATTTTTTATTATTATTGTGGTTTTCCTCCAAGAAAATTATTAGGTTGTCAGCATTTTGTGATGATTTTTGTAGAGGTGTAGAACGTTAAAAATAATCTCATACTTGACATGTGAACTACTTTCGAGCGTGAGGTTATGTATACTATACGGAACTATGTTACATGTCTCTGTCTTTATTTAATTGGTTTGAGATATATGTGGCCCGATATGCATTTACGTGAACAGTATATTCATTTTGTTTCTAACATTTCCGTTTGATGTGAGATTTGAATCGGTAGCCGCCGCTGTTTTACATAGATGAGAATTTCTTTCCTTCTCGGTCTTCTTCGTGGTGATTTCTTTCACTGTTTTTCCGCTTTTTTTTCACAATAGAATCGGTTATTTTTTAGGTTAGCCGGGTGCCTTTCTGACTGTCGTGATTCCTAAGCGGGTCAAGTAAGTAAAACCTGACAGAGGTCGTTTCAGTTTGGAAATGTCGTAGAGAGTACTTGACTCTGAGTGTTCTGTTCCAGAAGAGTATTTTTATTAGGAAGGCATACTCTCGAAGTCGTTTTGATTTTTAGTTCGTGCGAAAGTCATGGGCATGGTTTCTTAATGTGGTATACCACAGTACGAACAAAGCATGCTGCTTCATGCTCCCCGGTAGATGACGTCCCACATATTTTTACAACCTCCATAATAAGCGTGACGTTTTGCAATACTGAAGGCAGTTTGGTAGAAGTAATCGCTTCACGTCAACACTCGTTGACAGCCTGAAGTAGCTGTCGTCGACTGTGACTATTCGGTATGTTGATCACGTTTAGGCAACCGCGTAGCATCTAGTCTGCGTAGGAGTGCTAAAATCACTCGACTACGTGAAGCCCGTAATCTGTTTAAGCTAATCTTCACAACTGGTGCTCATAGTGGCCCCATAAAGTAATAAATCTGCCTTCTCCCTCTCTTTGGCTCGCTCAAGGAATTACGCCTCACCTTCTCTGCGCAGTAGCTAACGGTCATATCATCATTTTGTGTTAATGATTGAGTTGCACATGATGCACTGTCGCCGTTTGTTCTGAAGTGCGCTACTCGGTATATAGAGTCCGTGAGATGCATATAATTATGAAAGCCGATCGTCGTTGTCAGTGCGTCGCGCGCAGACATTGGACAAACCGGTCAGCCGCTTCCACTCTTGGATAAGACGACCAAGTTGTGCGTTTATATCGCTAGCAAGCACAACGATGTCCACGTATTTGGTTTTTCGTAGAAGGTCAAAGAGGGCACCGTATACATTCTTGACAGCATCTGAACTACTGTCCACTGGAGCACATGTTGTAAGGACAAAAGACAACGTCATTCCTGTGTGTGTGTGTGTTGGCAGACTTCGGCCGGAGGGCTAAGTGTGATGACATGTGGACGACAAGTCAATGGGATCCTGTCGAACAGGGTCTGCCCTGCCTTACAGCTCAGTGCAATTCCTTTCCCCCAACCTGAAAGTCAGATTCGGCTTTATCGTCAGCAACCCCCCTGTGAAAGAACGACAGGACCGTAACATTATCTTGGGGCGAATTCAAGTGAAGGACAATACGAGGATCGTAAAGGTGCGTTCTGGAGACACAGCACACATTGCGCTCCAGCGTCGAAATGATGCTCGGGAGGGCAGGTTGCTGACCTATTTATCAGAGTGCAGATGCTAAAGGCGGCAATGCTTTCCGGTTGTCTTAATTTAGAGAGAGGGTAACTGACAACAGAAGAGAAAGGAAGAAAGTGAGTGAAGTGGTCTTTCAGGACAACGATAACATGTGATATTTCCTGGTCGTTTATGCCGCCCAGAGGTATTGACTTAGGGGATTCCACTTCGAATCTCTGTCTCAACGGTCCGACCTGCGAGGCCACAGGATGTTGGGTTCCCTTGATTCAGCAGTCTGACACACTCGGCAGTGGGAGGCTTGACTATTCTGAGGGCGCAGCGAAATTGGACGTTGATGTCTCATTCTACTGTCGATGTCTGCTTTGCTGTCACGCTCAGTGGATGTGTTCAACTTTTGAATACCACCAGGTGTTTTCCAACCTTATTGAACAGTTCGCTGGTGATCACAATGAACCAGTGGACGATCGGGGTGCTCTTTTCTAATGGTATCTTTGCCCACCCTGTCCTTCTCTATTCTGAAGGCAGCAGTGCCGCAGTTAAAAACTGGTTTTGGTGTATTCTCATAGAGTCGTGCCTCACTACCTTGGCACTCCTACGTGTTCAGTATTGTGACATCCAACTTTATGAGTGATTGCGTCTGCTTTTCTTCTGACTACTCCCCATTGGCCTGTCTGACATAATTGTATTCCGATAGATCATAGTCCTAATCAGCATTACCCTGTGGATCGCTGCAGTCAAGACAAAAGAATGGGTCAGGAGTAGCAGGTGGGGTCATCGGAACCTAGTAGGTCAGTAGGGAGTATTTGATCGATTTATCTCGGTGATTGGTAGACCTTTTTCTATAAGCTGAACGGCACTTAAACTGGTGCGTAATATTCACCCACTGCTTGCTTACAATGATGTGCCCCTAAAAAATCTATACGGTACAGTGTTTATGGTTACTGGTTTCTGATTGGGAGCCTGTATTTTTCACATTTCACCTTCATTTCCTGAGATGTACGCCAGTTTTTTGTTATTTATATCAGTAATAACAGTGACACTTAGGAGTGCGGTTGTTCCTTTTATGCTGTGCAAAGGTGTAATTTGCTCATGATGTTTGTTGAAGTAAGGGAATAAGTAATCCTGCTTCTATGCCATTACCAGTCGGATTACAAGTAACAGACTCGCAGTGACCAGTTTAACCTTGGATGTGATTTCCGAATGAAAGTAAGTAACTGCCGTTTGTACTCATGCCTAGGTTATTTTAGTGTGAATAAAGATTGTCTAGGCTGTGCTAGACAGTCTAAATCTGCTGTTATTCAATATAAAACTGTGATGCACAAACAAACACTGATATACTCATTCACGGAATGCCTGATACGTTAGTTATTTTTACAGTACCGCTTTGTAGTCTCGTGGAGTTTTTCGGAGATGAACGGTTATTGGCTTGCGCATCAAACACAGGTGGCACTTTGTGAGAGAAAAGAAACGAGACTGCCCGGAAAATGAGATTTTCTTTCAAATCTTATCTATTTATTCTTGTTTCCGTTGGCTCTTTTTATTTATGCCTGTTCTATCATGTTGAATGACACTCCATTTCTCTCTCTATTTTTATAATGTTCAGTGGTCACCTAACGAGGATGACGAGTCTATTTTTTCCATCGGTTTGTCACCTTTTGAGAAACTAGTCCTCAATTCCTAACAGCGAACGTCTTCAGTTTCGTAGTTATCAGCCAATAAATTCTGTTTACAGTCGACTTGTGCAGTGACCACTTACATTGGTTTCGATAATCGTGATAATGATTCGTACTGCCTGCCGCATGATGTAAGCACTGAACCGATTGGCCGTTGAATAAACGGGGAGTTTATTTCACATATGCGTCATCTAAAACCGGAAACTACATGGTTATTGCAATGAGATCGGTGTATGATCTTAAAGAGACCGTACCGTTGGTGTGAATGAACACATCGCTAGTGCAACTAGACAGATTGTCGGGTCAACTTACACTTTATGTTGTATTTTACGTCAGGATGTGCTTTGCATATAAACGCACAAGCGCCCTTCGAAACTATTATGGCATTTGGCTGGTGTTTCTTCCATGAGAGCCAGAGAAATTGAGGATCGTCATCCTGTTAAGATGTTACCGGTAAGTGTTGACTGGTTGCTTACGGTATGGATATCAAATGCTATGTTTGGAAGGCTGGGCTCAAACAGTGAATGCGAGTTAATTAGAAAATTACCTGGAGTCGGCAAGACCGAAGCTACGAACGTTCCAAGAACAGACATTGATGGACTGTAGGTAACTGGAGCGTTGAGCTACCGCCAATTAGCAAACCAACGATAAAGTGTGTGTTTAGAATTGTCAACGAAAAACGATTCACATAACTTTTACAAGTTGCTTGGTTTTCGGCTACCAACTTACTTTCAGATGTGCAAATCAGTAATATCGGGACAGGAACTTATAGGAGACAATGAAGAAATCGCAGACTTTATCAAGAAAGTTTCTGTTTTCTGATTTTTGGATTGAGGTTTGCTAAATATTGACAAATTATGGAACCCTCCTCACGACAAGCGTCTACTCTCGGGCAGTGACCATTTCGGCCTTCCCTTGATTGGATCCTGTTCTGAGAGACCACTCTATATTATTATATTTATCAGTAGCTGGTTCATCAGCCATTAAGTAAAAATAGGTCCCAGTGTGGATACCGGGGATGGGAAATGGTACATAATTAATGAAGATCTGTTGGCAAACTCAACTAACTTCACAGTGTTTACACTATGCGCACAGTCGGTCTGTTTGCAAGTGAGACAATCCATCTCCCTGGTAAGTGTTTTATTAGTCCACACTAAAGTTTTTCGGTTTTTACTTATCTTGCATTCTCACTGCTCATATTCGAGGTTGCTTTCATTGTGTTTTTTTCCGCGTTTCAGCCTGCCGGATCTAGTCGATCGTCTCGTTTCTCCTCCGAAGATACCGGCACTCCCTATCCGATCAGTGACCCGGGCACAAGTTCGAACCGGTCCCGTTACCATCATGGGTCCGGCCTCAATTCCGGCGGGTTGATTGCTTCCCATCCCAGTACACTTCCAGTTCGTTTGTCTTGGCGGAGCCGGAGTCAGCCGCCATTCGGCGATGTCGATCGTTCTGCTTTGCTGGAACAATCCAGTCCGTCGTTCTTGAGTACCGAATCTACTCAGCAGATGGCAAGTGCTGGCACCGAGCATGCAGTAAGTGTGGGACCTAGTTCGGCCACTCGGACATCTTCTTATACTACTATCGCAAGCTCTTGCGGGACAGGTGGACGCCTACGGAGCTCCACCAATAGGGAACGGATACAAGCACGGCCACGAACATCGGCGACACGTCGCACGCTCCGTACCATCCGTCCTAGCCAGTATACTGATACGGCACTGAGCAGTAGCAGTAGTAACAACAGTTTGGTTGGTCGCTACCGCACGATTAGCGGAGTGACGACGCAAGACACCATCAATGAGCTGGGCACTCAAGACACTCATTTATCGCATCTTTTGCGGTTCGCCTCTCTTCGTCTGGATACATCATTGACTGATGAGTCTACTACCGCTCATTCAGTGCCACTTGCGATGGCAGAAGGCTCCAGTGATTTAGATGAATTTCCTGCTCTGCCCGTTCGCACGTCCGTAGAACAAACCAACTCATCCACTTGCCAGACAGTGCATCCTCTCGCTTGTGCTTCCCGTTCGTTTAACCGAGAACGGCCAGTCTCCGACGGAGTCGTGACAGGTCTGTTAATTGATAACTGTGCGGGTTCGGCTGTTCGCGTTGATTGTACCTCCTCTACATCCCCTACGGGAAGCGCTGATACCGCAGCGGTTACGGTCGCATATACCAATGCTTCTCAAGACTTGTTTTCTCACTCCGATCAGATTGATACGGGGCAGCCGGCAATTCACTTTGCGGTCTTTGGGCTTGCAACAAGCTCTGAGGGTTCAACCACTGTGAGGTCGGCTGCTGATAACAGTTCTTCATTTGCTGTCCGTTTCCCTATGCGAAATGCACGCCGTCATGTTAGGAACTCGAGTTCTGCTGTCTCTGATGCCACGGTGAGTGTCCATACTTCATGCCCGTAGTACTTTCCATTTTACTCATTTTCCTTCGCTTAAAGTGGAAATATTTGCAGGGTCGTCTATATATATATATATATATATATATATATATATATATATATATATATATATATATATATATAT
>LUCH01000729.1:106471-130358 GCA_013368495.1 Paragonimus heterotremus | reverse complement strand
AATATATAATGCATGTGTGCGTTCTGTTTTGCTCTATGGTTCGGAAATGTGGCCTGTTCGCAAGGAAGATATCAACAAACTTGCTGTGTTTGACCATCGTTGTCTCCATTATTTAGCCTACATTAAGTGGACTGATCGCGTAAGCAATACGGCCGTTCGTCTGCGCGTATTTCGGAATGCTCGAGGTAAGCGATCACTTGATCAGCTAATTACGTTGCACAGTCTGCGATGGCTGAGTCGTGTACTCCGTATGCCAGGTGAGCGTTTACCGTGCCGAGCATTATATACTGAGACCACCAACAGTTCGATGAGACTACGTGGTGGCCAACCAACAACCTGGTCACGAGATATACAGACTGATTGTCCCACTGAGCAAAGTGGGTAGGTATCGCCTGCCTCACTCAAATGGCTGGTTAGAAATGCCTCGACAACAAGTCCCGCAGTAAGTGAATCTGTTGTTCTATCCCTCTTCTGAAGGTAGCCTTGTCCGTCCAGTTGTACGTTCATCCTTAAGCTGAGTTCCATTGGCTAAACTAGTTCTTCTGGAGGAGAGATACGTCTTACTGCGGAGGCTATAATTTTCACTTTACCATGGGCTTCAAACCTTCTGTTGCGAGGTTCTTTGTTATGTTAGTGAACTGTGAAATATGATCGAAAGAAACCAGTGCCTCCTAACTGCAGGTCTTCATTCTATCACAAGAAATGAGCTGGGCTGTTTACGTCATGAATATCTTGAGGTGGACATGATCTGGAAGCACGAAATCGAGGCCTCGCTGACTGTCAGTTCGGAGCCGTTCTGGATGTGACAGTGATTATTTCAAGCCTTGAGTAGTCTATGTAAACGTGACATTAGCCCCTCGATAATACTAATGTATTTAGCTTATTCCTCTGTTGTTGATTTTTTTCTCAAGAGCTGTCAGAATTTTGGTAATTCAAACCGTCAAACTTCTCTTTGGATTCTCCTCAGACGTTTTCACATGGTTCGGATTCTTCTAGGTGGTTGTTCATTTTGTTTTCATAATCCCGCTAATTCAGTATTGCTTATATCTCTGACTTTGTCCGTGGGCATGATGACGAACTGGTCTCATTCAACTGTCTTCAATACTTTGTTTTTATTAGTTGTTAAGATATTTATTGACTTTGATCGTTCATCTGTTGGGATATCTTTATGCTAACAGGCTGTTGTACTTGTTCATCCAGACCCTTACGTTTCAATCCTGCTTTAACCGATGCGATGAGTTCTGTTGTATATGTGTCTTTATAGTTGATTTTGAGCCTTTTGTTTAGATGTTAATTGATGCACCGATGGGTTGTGTATTGATTGCGCACATTTCTTGTGTGACAGATTGAAGCACTAGGATTTTATGTGTTGGATGTTGTAATTTCGGTAGTGTTTTCGTTTTTACAGATTCATTTAGAATCAAGTGATTCGTTGGCTACTTTTTTGGATTTTTCATACTCACTTATGTAACGTGTCAGACAGCGTGCGCACCAGTAATAAGTTCACGGTGTATCTGATAGTGGTAACTCCTAGCGATACTTGTTGTTCGTTCCGATCGAGTTAGTGGCATGCAAGTGACCTTTTTACGGAATACATCATGACGAATGCAGTTATGTGAGAAGACGGAGCCTTCATGATTGCCATAGTTTTCTTTTTGGCTAATCAGTAAGAATATTTGCAGCTAAAGTTGAATGTATGCAATAATTAGAAGAATGTATTCATAGATATTTGTACGTCGCCTTTTCTCACCGCTATCGGCGCTTCTTTCCCATTTAAACGAAAAGAAATCACTGTGACTGAAGACACAGTCCAAGTGCTGTTGCCCGCGGCCAATCTGCTTCAGTTGATCAGCGTTCGGGACGCTTGTTGCGAGTTTTTGCAATCCCAGTTACATCCGAGCAACTGTCTAGGCATTCAACGGTTTGCCGACCTGCATGGCTGTCCGGATTTATTGGCTTCCAGTCGCCGGTTCACGGAACAACATTTCGGGTTAGTCCACAATAACCGGACTAGTGGTTGGACTAGTCGGTATACGCATGGATCATTTACATTCGTTGTTTATATTTGTTCTGAATGTTTTCACCGGTGGTAACTGATAAGCGTGTGCATGCGCGAGGTTTGAGGTTCCTTGTTTTCTCCGCGTCACTAATTCTGGCAAGAGCGACGTATAAAGAATTACTGTATTCTTTTCCACACACACTCCTTTTATGACTATAGCGGCTCACATCTGTCCTGTTTGGGGTCTATTTGCCTTCCATCTAACGTGTTACTGGTGCGAATCCGAATCATAACCACATTCAGATTCGCACAGACTTGTTTAACCGAATAGTCCAGTTGGAAATGCATGACGTGGGCTGTAACGATGCTCAGTGCCGCACGGTCACGAAAAAAATCAAAGTCTATTTAGGAAGAGGAAGGGAAAAAATAAGGGACAGAAAGGGAACTAATTGCTAAAAGAAATAGCCACGTTTACATTCAAACATTCAACATCAAGGTGTCTCCGCTTTGCAAACAGTCATGCTCTTAGTGAAAATGCTCATCTAAACATTACTCAAAGTGCTTGTACAACCAGCTGCTCTCGACAATTGCAGAATGTCCCTAGAGATGTTTCTGGCAATATATCCTATTTCCCTCAGTTCAGATTTGCCCATCGACACCCGCGTGTGTGACCAAACTGACTTGATATCTGATGTAGTGTACGGTTAGATGCTGTTGATGCCACTCACCATGTATTTGTCTTCTGCCGATCTCAACTTCGCAACTAGCTATTATTGCTTTGAACGTGTATTGTCTTGTCTTTTGCTGGTCGTCGGACTTTGTTTTATGCTGGTTTTACATTCAGTAACGACCTTACTTATATCCTCCTTGGTCGTATTTGCTGCACTTATGTTTCTTATGTGGAAAAAATCAGGAGTAGTGTCATTCATTTTGATGCCGGTAAATTCTACCGGGCTTGTGTAACGACCTGTTCACAGGTCTAGTGTCCCCGGTTTGGGCTGATCTAGGCAACCTCGCACGTAAAACTAGGATATTTGTTGGGCTCTGATTGTCCTATCATGTTCGCGTCATGTTTGGGGTCGATTAAGTTGTTGCGTGACAGGCAGTTTCGTTGTGAGTAGTATGCTACTCCGAACGCCAAGAAGACGACGGACAAGAATAGATTATCGGAATAGTGTGTACGCGCTATTGCAGAAGTTCCACCAAGGCGAATGACAACGTACTATCACACGATGTATGTGAATGTATGTCTGACGTGCAAATGAGTGTACACGTTTGTGGTTTGATTTTTGACATGACGTATACGGGAGTTTGTTCACTAAACGAATTCTCAGGCCAAGCGTCTTTCGTAGTCACAACGAAATGCTGACAGTTTGCTGTAATTGTTTCGGAGGTCTTTTCTGGGTTTCACTCGATTCAGCATCCTAAGATGGCTGGAACTCACAGACAATGGCTAGACTTTTGAACCAATCATCGGTCCTGCTGCGTAGCTCGAACCATTCAGATTGCCGATGCACAATTCCTGTATAGGTTGCGAAGTTCTCGGCACCGTTCTTCACAAGTTTCAGAAATCGATACTGAACAGTAAGGACCGTATGTCGGAGATGTTCAAAATTTCCATAGTTCCATCAAACTGTAGATCTAAAAATTCTTGGGTAGGGCAAAGTTGATAGATTTCTAGTTCTATATTATCCTCATCTTCCGCAGCAGAACTCTGGTTGACATGACATTTATACTGTTAACAATAGCATACCGTTCTTTGAGCAGTTCCTACGGCAACGCCCAGCGAAGGTGCGTTACTTGTGTCCCAAGTGTGCGACGTGTTCGGCACCCATCGAATCGATGTACATGGGTGCAACTCAGAAAAAGCGGATCATTTTCTTGTTTCGCTATCATCCACCCATGAATGTAGGAATTCCAAAAAGCTGCTGGCAGTACATTTTAATCTCTGAAGTCATATAACGTTTTTTAGCAGGCTATGATCAATTCGGATGAGCCAAAGTCTGATCTTTCAATCTCACGACGTCACATCTTTTACCAGAAAGCGGAAGTGAGAAGTAATCACACCTGAGTGACTGACTGTGAGACGCTTCGAGGATAGCTCGTTTCTCTTACACTATCAATCCGCTTGAGAAGACCAGACTTGCTTTTCAATGTGATTTTCCGGATGACATCCGCCTCTAGTTTGTAATTTTTTCCTTCTGACGCTGACTTAGGTTGAGTGTTAGGTGTTCGGGATCATCACAACGAGGCAACATGAGTGAAATCATAATGTATCCTGCTCATTTTCCCAATCTGTTGGAAGAATAAGTTATGTTTAATTTAAAAACTCATTGTTGTGAGATGTGGTGACGTCGTTTGGCTGGATCATAATCATCGTCATCATCATAACAGCCAAGAGCGTGACCAAACGGTATTGTGGTTCGGGCTGCCCCTCACCTCGACAGTGACGCGGAATATTCTAGAAGAAAACGCTACTAAGAAGGTTGAAAATTATCAAAAGAACACTACACGGAAGAACTAGAAATGGTATGGATACAGGTACGCCATTGACTGCGATACACCGCCATCTCGGATAGCGTTGTTGTTGGTTGTCCACCACGTAGTTTCACCCAACTGTTGGTGGTCACAGTATACAATGCCCGGTACGGTAAACGCTCAGCTAGCTTATGGAATATACGACTCAACCATCACAGGTTGTGTAACATGAGTATTTGACCAATTGATCGCGCATCCCCAGCGTTCCGATGTACGCGCCGACGAACGGCCGTATTACTCACGCGATCAGTCCATTCAATGTGGGCCAATTGGCGGAGACAATGATGATCAAACACAGCAAGCCTGTAACGCACCCCGGGTTCGTTTATATTCTTTATATTAGACGATCTGTTATATCTTAAGCGTTCACGTTTAATCGACCTTAGATTCAATGACGTCTTTTGTAAACAGTCAAGGGTGTACTTTAAAACCATTTGGCTGTATTGTAACGTGGTGTCTTCTGCTCCAGTTGAGCTTCCGGAATTGGGGACTGCTACTAAACACTTTTTTGGTCAAGCTCTTTAGCCCAATGCTCTTGGGTCAAGTTGTTTGTCCGATAGGTTGTCGCGTGCTTTGAACGAAGCTGCCTAGGAAACATTGTTGTATATTGGAAATGATTTCAGCTAAGGTGACCTAGTCGCTGTCTTTTTTTATCGTGATCGATGATCGATTTACCATCTCAGTTTTGCTGCGTGATTATCTGTGGTCGACGAGAAGTAAATTCAAAATTATGTTTCTGGTTTCAAACCACAAGACCCTTGCCTCAGTGAGCTACACACGATCATCTGCGGACTGGAAACTATCAGGCTTCCCACCTCCAGGCAGAGGTAATCAAGGCTTAGATCCTTCAAGTCTTTAGTGTGTTTACGACTGGGCGCTGTAGTGTCGGACTCGGCAGAGTACGCTGTTTATCGTTCACCAGAAATAATGGATACCATGGTGGTACACTGAGTTTTAGAGAAGCTGGTAACGAGTGAGTGGCCGAAGTAACTCATTGTCGTTCTTACCGTGTCTGCAGAAATGTTAGGTTTTAGGTAAACGCCAGTTTTATTTTTGATAGCAGCTTGTTGTTTGTGATGCACTCCTCCAACGTCAACTTATTGCATTTTTTTTACTTGCGTCAACTTTTATGTACAAAATTTCTCGTTTCCCGTCATTTTTGCTGTGACGTTGGTGCTTCTAACTCCATTCAATCCCAGCGAGCTACTGCAGCAAGATGACGAATTTCTGGCCCTAAGTGCTGAACAGCTCGGCCAGCTGATCTCAAGTGACCAACTGGCAGTGTCCGAGGACCAGGTATTCGAAGCTGTACTCCGTTGGGTCGCGCATGACGCGGAAAATCGTCAAGCTGCTGCCCGTAGTCTCTGTGGCCGTGTCCGCTTCGCACTTCTGCCTCGGGAATATTTGGTCCGTCTCAGCCAATCCGAAGCATTTTTATCAGCTAACCCTTGGTGCAAGGATTATTTGATCGAGGCACTCAGCTATCACTTATTATCATGGGACCAGAAGTTGCGAGTCACTTCAGAGCGCGCCAAACCACGGACGCCAGTGGGTCTACCTAAAGTGGGTTTTTATTAGATCCTTGTTAACTCTAGTCACACACTGTGGTGGAACGATAAGACACGATGAGGTGGTAAGACTGTTTATATATATATATATATATATATATAAACAGTCTTACCACCTCATCGTGTTGTTCGCTTGGAAATGCGCGATGTCACGTTTCACTGTAGCCCATCGGTTATGGTTAATCAACTGCCTACAGGATATACCCTTTTGGACTACTTTTAATTTGACAAAATTGATTAACTGTCCAATACAATTCACTCCCCACTCTTTTCTCCACATAATTGTTTTCTTCAGCGCATTTGTCTTTTCTATCGAACCAACATTCAACACTTTCCTCGACTGATCACTGGTCTCATGTGTGATTTCCCTATCGTCAGGTTCTGCTTGTCGTTGGTGGACAGGCTCCTAAGGCCATCCGTTCCGTGGAGTATTTCGAATTCCGGTCGGGCGTGTGGCAGTCAAACATTTCGGATGTTGGTGCACTGTCCTCCCAGGTGGGTGACATTCCCCATTCCCATCCTTCTGGATCCCCGTCTCCTTCTGATTTATCTCAGCCGTCAGCTGCTGGTCTACTGCCCATCGGTACCGGTGTGCCGTCATATATTGCCGACTTACCAAGCCGACGTTGCCGTTGTGGCGTGGCAGTTGTTGGAGGTCTGGTTTACGTGGTAGGTGGCTTCAACGGCGCTTTACGTGTCAGATCCGTGGAGGTTTATGACCCCGTGCGGAACACTTGGCACTCTGGACCTAATATGGAATGCAGGCGAGCAACCCTGGGTGTGGCAGTCCTCAACGGTCATATTTATGCGATCGGAGGCTTTGACGGGAATGCTGGTGAGGAGTTGATCTATAAATAATTTTGTATGTATATCCAGATTTGACACTTGTAAATATCAGCTACTTATACTGCGTACGTATTATATGTTCATGCGTCGTCCTTCGCATATATATATATATATATATATATATATATATATATATATATATGACGGGACCAACGACGATCTGACACACTTGTTTGCTTTGATCGACCCGTTTCGTCGCTCACGCTATGCCTTCCCTAGACATGGTCAGCGTTACCGGTATTTGAACTGGGTAATGATCTCCCGCAGCCTGCAGATCTCTAACCTGCCTACCCAGGACGTGTTAAAAGACTATTTCAGTAATCCATCAAAATTCACTCCAATGCTCGATTGAACTTCGTTCTCAATTCCCAACCGCCATTATTATCTATCACTTTTCCCCTGTGTGTTTTGTGATATGTCTGTCTGCATGTAGGGAAACATATTTTCTGAAGTGTGCTGGTGACCTTTTTTTTCAAATTGTACAGCTTTGGGTAGTGAAAGACGCCATATGTTTGAGGATGTTATTACCGCTCTGGTGTGTTCGTCATCAGGTGCAATCTTAAACTTCGTCAAAATGTCAAGATGTTGTCTTGATTGTTGCCACAATAACATGTAACTATCTTCTAATCATTTAGTATTCACACGAATTTTCTACCCATATCAAAATGACGCACTGAAATTATACGTACTTCTATTTTAAGTTAATCGGTTCATGTCAATGATCTATCTTTAGGAATCTGACGTTTGACAGCTAAAATCTTTCCATACACCTCTACCTTTATTTCATCGTTCTCGTAATTTTTGCCTACTCTCTCATCAGTTTTATCTTTCTCCTACCTGTTTGTCTAAAATCATTGTTACCTTCCGTCCTGACCTAGTTCACTGTCTTCTAAAAACTTATTTGTTTACTGATAATTAGTAACGGATGTTTTTTCAAATATAAACTGAACATCGCTCACAATTCGGTATGTGATAGATCTTCCCGCATACGGTCTTATGGTCATTTACATCCACTTCATATTGTATCTATTTGATGCACTTCGTGTTTGCAAGTTCGTCTGATATTTTACTCCCCTAATGCATGACGTCTGTACAGAGAACATCAATATTCTGTTGTTTGTGATTAGCAGTTTTCAAAGAATCTCTAAACGGACCATCTTCGCATAATTTGAAGCGTTTTTTCTCCTTTATTTCATTCTCAAAGTGTCTGTCTTCCCTATTCGTGAGTGCGTTTTAAGGTATCCGGATGTACGTAACAGTTCTCTCATACAGAAACAAGTTGTGTAACCTATCAGGATTGGTCTTTTCTGTTAAGAGGTCGGAAGTAATCCAGCACACTCATCAACGACACATAAGACATGTTTTATTGTTTTCCAAAAAAATTATTTGTGACCACTTACACGGTACATCTCTCCTTTGGTATCACGTCGTTGTACCGTATTTCATACGATATTTTCAGGAAGGTTCATCTTATTGACGGAAAATAGATGCAGCTTCCCTGCATACCGCACCGCCTTCGATAAAATGGCACAGGGCTCCACGCTGCTTGTTTAATTCAGAACCGTTACCACCCGACACACAGCGCATCGTTGTTTTGGAATGGTCACTCTGTCGGTATTACTGAGGTGTGTCACGTAATTTGCGGACCGCATTGGGTACAACGTTATCAGGACATCACGCACCTACAGAGTAGTGCGTACGCACATGAATGCCCACCAAATTTTGAAACCTCACTGTCCCGTCCCGTTCACTACCTCCAACTGAACGTGATAAGACCGTTACCAGAGGGCATGACCAGATTCAGTCTTAATCCTTGATTCGATAATTATTTTGTATGCAGGCGAATGGTAATGACTCACTATGCCTCACTGATGTATTGTCCGTTAGAGACCATATGTCACGTGTCAGTTGTGATTCAGAATTCGGGGAATGAATGCTAGTGATAGATGCCGTAGCCTCTCCAGGAGGAATATCGAACTAAACTGAGGTCATATCTGTGCTCTTTGATCGTGCCTAGTGGACACTGTCTAGAGTTATACATTTCTGACAACTTCATGGGACTAGTTGAATGTGATCTTTCTAGGAAAGTGGTCCTTCTTGTGGGGTACCCTCAGCAAGGATAGCAAAGGCACGAGTTGCCTTTGCCGAACTGCGTCATCTGTGGCGTCGAAAAGACGTCCGGTTGCCGCTTAAAGGAAGGGTATATAATGCCTGTGTGTGTTCCATTTTGCTTTATGGTTCGGAAACGTGGCCTGTTCGCAAGGAAAATATCAACAAGCTTGCTGTGTTTGACCATCGTTGTCTTCGCCAATTAGTCCACATTAAGTGGACTGATTGCATGAGCCATCTGGCAGTTCGCGGACGCGTGTTCCGGAACGCTCGAGATGCGCGATCTATTGGTCAACTAATCACGGTACACAGCTTGCGATGGTTAGGCCACTTATTCCGTATGCCAGGTGAGCATTTACCGTACCGGGCATTATATGCTGAGGCCGCCAACAGTTGGGTAAAACCGCGTGGTGGTCAAGCAACAACGTGGTCACGAAATATGAAGACATTGACTGCTCCATTGAGTAAAGTGGGTAGGTGGCGCCTGCCTGGATGGGGTCCTCGTGATCACTCAAACCGCTGGTTAGAGACGCTATCCGAGATGGCGATGTGTCGCAGTCAATGGCGTACCTGTATTTATGCCATTTCTAGTTCATCCTCTTAGTCTCTTGTTATTAACTTTTGATTTTCTTAGTAATGTTTTTTTCTAGGATATTCGACGTCACTGTTGAAGTGA
Source organism: Paragonimus heterotremus (assembly GCA_013368495.1). Taxonomy (NCBI): domain Eukaryota; kingdom Metazoa; phylum Platyhelminthes; class Trematoda; order Plagiorchiida; family Troglotrematidae; genus Paragonimus; species Paragonimus heterotremus. The sequence continues at coordinate 120,622 of LUCH01000729.1, read as the reverse complement.
GCGGTGGCCCGAGCCACAGTACCTTTTGGTCAGGCTCATGGCTGTTATGATGATGATGATGGTACCCTCTTGGAAGTAATTTCTGTACGTATAACTGAACATTTATCTGTCACGTGCAGCATAGTTCTGCCTTGCATGACCTAACTAGTGATACGATGCTATTCTGAGTAATGTTTGTGATAGACAGCCTCTACTCATTTATAAGTAGTGTTTCAAAGTTAAGGCTTCTTATCTGGCTATGTCCGCTTAGATAGCTCGAATACGTCTCATTTATAATGTTCTGTTGCCTGATTAACCGGATGTCATTTGCGCTGCGAGGATCCGTATATAGTATGGATTAAAGTTGTCTCGTGAATGTGATGATTCGCTTACTGCCAATATAATGTTCTCCGGCCTTCATATCAAAATACCCAGGATAACGCAAACAACGCCTTGACAACTATAGTTTGTGTTACGTTCAACTTCATATTCTGTTAAAACAAACTTCAAAGTTGCCTGCATGTATTGGCGCCTCAAACGTTACAGTTAGGTTTAAGCTTACGGTAAAATCGAAAACGGTCTTCAGTGAATTTGACTCAATAGCATCTTCAAATTCGGGTTTGTTTTCAGTGTTACATTGGCGATAGTTTGTTATTCTTGCCAACAATCACTGTTTATCGTTTCTGTTATTACGGGTCGAAATGTGTTGCGGCTGCGGTGACATGGACAAGGCGACGTAAAGCTTTACCAGTGGTTGCGTAGTTCTATAATCATTGTAAGCGATCCAATGCCATAGATTATTTGAACAACGATTATCATGCTCCCCATTGCATCGTAGTCTATTCCTTTATCCACTCCCAGGGTTGAGCAGTGCAGAAGTGTTCGACATCTGGTCAGGCAACTGGCGCTTCATTGCTCCCATGTCATGTCGTCGATCGTCTGTAGGCGCTGGCGCTCTGGATGGGAAAATCTATGCGGTCGGCGGCTATGACGGTGTTGCGCGTCGATGTTTGGCTTCAGTCGAGTGTTACGATCCCGTGACGAACGTGTGGACTGCAGTGGCTGACCTGACCTGTCGGTATGTCAAACTTTTTTCACTGAGTCAAGTGTGCGCATGGATTTGGACTTCCGGCTAACAGATGTTCGAATTTTGATTAACCATAGGCTAAGGAAACCTGACTGCGTATAGTCCGTTTTTACTCTTACAAACCGTGTTGTTATTGGATTTTCTCATCGTATTCTGCTTGTCCACTGTCATCATCATATTAGCCATGAGTCTGACCAGAAGGTACTGTGGATCGAGCCGCCGCTCACTTTAATAGTGACGAAATATTATACAAGTAGAAACGTTACTGATAAAGACGTACCTGTATACATAAGATAGGCTGACAAGTGTGATATTGGGTGAATCTTCCGTTAAATCAAGTACACACGCACAGGAGCCTTGTTGCGTACTCTGTGTGAAATTGTTTCCATCATTTATACCGGTGTTCGTAGCATTCGCTGCCTGGTAACCGACATCGGTTGATGCGTGCAAAACTCTCGGTCAAGGTTTTATCTCTGTTATCTTTCAAAGGCAATAGTACATTGTCGCGAACAACCTGGAGAACTGCTTGTTCAGTGAAACAGCCTTGCAATACTCCAGACTTTAAACTCTTGATCCGGACGAGCGGATCGCCTCTGCTTTGCTGTCAAAACAGATTGAACTAGTGGTAAAAAGCGACTCATAGGCGTCAAAGTCACTGTGGCGTACAGTTGTATAGAAAAAGAATTCCTTGACCTTTAGTACTATTCTACGATATGCTTAGTGTTTCGGTACGCAATACTTTCCATGGTCTAGACGGAGATAGGCATAGTGGGATGCAACACACGTGAAGGCCACTATTCCGAAAGCTTGAGGATGTTACTGCCACCATCACGTTCGTTGGAGAACGAGCTCTTCCAGACTTCAGTCTTGTGCACATTTGTGTTTATCGTGCTATACTCGAAGTCTTCAACTGATGGACTAAGCCTACTGCGTAAGTGATGCCATGACTAAGCATCGAAAGAGACGTGCAAAATACTACAGGTTTTGAACAAATGTTAGCAAATTGTACACAAGCGTGACCCCTATTGAAGTAGACTAAGTTATTCGGTTACCTTGCTATCTCCATTGTTGTCACTTTGCACTTCAGGTGAATTTTGACTTGAAGCTTCTATAGCGTAATCACAATGTGAACATTACGCGGGTGTCGGACGTAGGCACTCATGGATTTTCGGCTGCACTGAAGTTATTCGAGTAATCTCTTATGAATATCAATCGGATTTCATTAATCAGTGCTTATTCCTTTCCACCGTTTCCTACTCCGCCAGTGTCACACTGAAAAGATTCGTGCGATTTGTCTTCTATGCATTGTTGGGCCAGTACGAACTCATAACGGTTTATCGTACCACACGTTTTTGCTGGCTTTTGGGAAGCATACACTGGAACGTTGATGTTTATGATTGTTATCTCTGTCACTTGCTCTCCTTTGCAGACGCAGTGGGCCGGCTGTATGTGAACTGAACAATCGACTGTATGCTGTTGGTGGTCACGACGGACCTTTGGTTCGCAACACGGCTGAGGTGTATTCTCCCGAAACAGACAGTTGGCAACGCATCGCAGATTTAAACGTGCAGCGACGTAACGCAGGTACGTTTAACGTTGGACTTGACAGTCCATGTGTGCACTTCGTAGCGTAATCTGCATTATCTGTTCGTGATATCCCTACAGATGATTCTTCTGACCATCTTCATTTAAGCTTAATTTATACCATACTGGACGGTTTTGAGCGCAGGTTTCAGTTCGGGTTGTTTTTTTTCCAGTCAAACTAAAGCAACGGACGTAAATTATTTCACTGAAACCAACGATCTTCGCTGCTTGACTCCTGTTGCTCCGTAACCACGTTTGCATACTCTTGCTCATGTGTCTTCAAGTACCAGTAGTTTTCACTATATATCCAGCATTAAAAATGGTCAGCCTGCGTTACTTATCAACAAAATAAGAAAACTTACTTGATGTTCTAATAGGATGGTATTGTGGTATTATTTCACTAAGCGCCTACATCATTCATCTCAGTTTGCATACAGTCGAACTCAAGACATCACAATGCTGGGGTCGATGCGATGTGATCTGAGCACTGTTATGTACTGGTTTCCCGGCTTTGGTACTTTTCTGCGCCTTGTTAATGGTTGACACTGAGCTGTTTTTTAAGCGTTGAGAATCTAACACGGAATAACTTGGCGATCCGCCAATGCTTTTATGTGAAAGTTTAAGAGCCCCTTCTTTTTCTTCTGTGGACTCCGTGCGTTCGGGCACTGGAGGACGTCTGACATCTGTTGGCGGCACAGGCGTTATACTCGATCCGTTAACTAATTGCGCTCCTAAGTTTATTGAAAGCGTCGTTTTGTAAATTTGCGGTACCCTACTGTTATCAGTACAGATTGTCAAACGTGAAACTGTGACCTCGAGCTTGGCCTTGTTTTTCTACCTATTATTTTATCTGTGCGTTAAACTGTACACAATGAATGCCGGTAAACTTCACTGTTGCCACTATATATGTTTGCGAATAACCCTGATCTACTAGATGACACGTTAGCCACTATGTGTGACCGTGTTAAATACATATGGTATGTCTGATCTAAGTTGGATCTCGTCAGTAGTGCGTGATCGTGCTTGTTGTGCATCGTTGAGGCGAATTTGCCTTTTGTTCTTTCTTGACTAACGATATAGATTAGCAGGACTCGTGTCCAGCATGTTACATGTTATCAGGTGTTTCTTAGTATGACTGTTCTCTTTCCTATCTTGTCACATTGTTTCCCGAACCGGTAGGTCTAGTCGTTCATGATGGCTTTCTGTATGTGGTCGGTGGTGAAGATGGGGAAATCAATTTGGCTTCTGTGGAGAAGTATGATCCGTCCACAAACACGTGGACTTTGTTAGCTGATCAAATGAAACTGGGTCGTAGCTACGCGGGTGTCGCAGTGATTGAGCGCAATACAATTGTCTCCTGATTCATCTTCTTCCAATTCTTTTGGACATTGACAAAGTCCCAATTTTGTTGGGATGCTCTGTGGATTCTAATCCAAACTCATGATGTGGTTTCTATTTTTTCATTTGTTTCATTTATTGTCACCATATCGTATTTTGATCCCTTTCTTGGAATGTTATATATACACTCATTGTATGCTTGTTATCTCTACTCGACTCCTTTGTTTATGCATCCGTTTGTTTAGCTGACCTGACAATCGTCCTACCGAATACGTTAAACGGAGTTGTACATGCTCTTATCTATGTTGCTATTCGTTTAGCTATTTTCTCTTTGCTTTATTTTTCCCTTCTGTTACATTTTTTTCAAACAAGTACTCATTGTGATCGGTGTTTATCTGTTTTGGTTTTCTATTTTCCTGTAGTTTAGTGCTCATTTTGACAGTGTTCAACTTGTGCGCTTTGAAAAAACTTATTTTCTCATTCCAAGTTGTTGTTCATATAGTTCACTGTGCCAACTGAAACCTGTGTGCGCGTTTCTGTTTATTTTGAAGTTGAACATCACCCACAATTGATCGCAACTGTCGCATCCCCATAGACTTTCCGGTCGGCCCCTTTTGAAAAGAAGCACTAGACCCGAGCTTCGCTCTCATTAAAGCTCGTCAGTAGTGCATATCATCGCTAATGCCGGGACTTGAACCACGGACACGCTGTTCATGAGGCAACCGTGTTGACCACTGCGCCACTGACCTCGCGTTAGGCACGTAGTGGCGACGATATGCACTGCTGACGAGCTCTAATGAGAGCGAAACTCGGGTCCAGTGCTTCTTTTCAAAAGGGGCTGACTGGACAGTCTATGGGGATGCGACAGTTGCGATCAGTTGTGGGTGATGTTCAACTTGAAATTAACCAAATCCCTGAGTACTCTTCAGTTTCTGTTTATGCCGAGTTTATGCCAAGTTGCCAATTTGGTTGGCCTTATGAGTGAGTCAGTTTGTCAATGCACTTTGCAAAGGCTTCATCGCTGTTGCTGCATCATCCGGTACCATCGGACTAGGCCACTCCCTAGGTCGAGAGGAGTCACAAGACTACTAAGCAGTAGCTTAATCATGGGTTATAAAAGCCGCATGACCAACTGCGACGCCTGCTTGAATTCTAAAATACAATCATTGTTCGGTCCATCATATTCATTTTGGAAGAAGTCAGTATCGATTGTGCGGCGACGTGGTGCTAATCGTCGTTGTGTGTCAAATCCTATTCACAGCTTTATGTAAAAGTGACCAAGATTAGGATTCTTAAGAAAACTAATGCCAGTGCATACTCAACAGGTGTCTTTCACACGCATTTTATACACAAGACAACGTAAAGGTTGACCTCATTTTCACTCATTATTTTATTATATATGTGGACAAATTGGTTCCCAAAGCTCCTCAAAAGTTAATTCATTTTTGGCTTTCAATTAAATCGGATTTTGTTTGAGTGTTGATTTTGGGTAGCCGCATCGAAGGGATATGGATTCAAGTGGGTGGTCTGGTTTGGGTCTCACGTGCTCTTTGAAGTTCGGCCACAGTTCGATCATGGTCGACAACCACCTGTGCAAAAGGGCACAAAAATTTGATTAAATGATTTATCACAGTTGGTCTGCTGCGAGAAATAGTTCAGAGGGCCAGGTTTGATGAACAACATAAAGGATCACTCTCTCTGATAAGGTTAATGCGTTAATTATATGAATAATCTGTTTTCCTCAGATACGACGTGGTCATGTCGTTTATTGTTTCTAATTGATGCGATACTTCCTAGGAAACGACTGCTACTTCAATTCATTCATACCCCCGCTGTTGAGTCGATCAAAGTGCACGGGATATCTGCGTTGCATTCCAAATTTGGTTGTTGGTACAACAAACGACTTCTCATTGTTATAGGACCGTTCTTGTTTAGTCGCATTTAATCGATAGTTTTATCGCCTGAGCTTACTTCGCTGCCAGGGTGAACCGAGAAGAACATGGATTTTCATTTTGTAGTAGGAATCATATGCACCCACCAATTTGACCTGCAACGTTTCATCGGCTTTCTACTGAATTTGGGCGGTTCATATCCTAGACTTCAACGACCCGCTTCAGCAATGTTTACTCACCAACTTCACAGAGTTTTCTGACGTCTCAAATGCAGCATCCAGTGCGGAATGTTGAATGGTATGCTCAATGTCCGAGAATGTGAAGATAAGTAGCATTGTCCTTAGGTGATAAAAACTGAACATAGCTACTTAACGATATGATCAATTGATGATTAAAGCACACTTTTTATGCGAAATAACGTAGCAAGGTCACCCCGGATTGCTAGTCAACATTATTCGGCGTAAGGCAATTTGGTGGACAAACTCAACCATCAACTTGATCCAATTATACATTTCTTTTACACATGGGGCTTCCGTGTGGAACACGGGCACATCAAAATGCATATCGGCTGGACAAACTAGACTGTTCTCGAGTGCCGAGCACTTTAGTGTTTTTGCAAACGCGGTTCTAATGACCACCAGCGAGTTGATGGATGGCTGTTTTGACCATGATCACTTTCAGGCAATGAGAAAAAGTGCAACCGTTAAGAAAAATAATCCACCTTCTTTCCTGCAACCCTGATAATCATGACCTTGTGATTTAGTAGACAAGTGTGTAGACTACCGTCTGACGCTCATTCACAAGTAGCAGGTTGCGTTCTGCAGCGTAGTTAGTGCCAAAACTCAGCAAGGTCGTAACAGCTGTCCACCACTTGGATAGTGGTTACAAGACCAGTTGTTTGCAAAAACTCACCCCACTGTAGATGCGTGCGGGTTTTCGGGCAAATCATAAACAGCTGATTGACCAGACAAAGCACATTAACCGAGGAAAACAACTATTGTCTTTAGTGTTGAAAGTTGATCACTTGTGTGTTACGACGGCACAGTAAATCGGTAATCGTTACGGCGGTCCTGAAACAAATACTAATGAATAGCATCTGCGTATGGTTGTAGGCTCGAGACCCATTTACCACTGCTATCTGGATTTTGAAAGCATGGAAGTACTCACTTTATTTGACTTATAATATCATACTGTAGGACATAGCTTATGATGTGAAAGCTGATCAAGTGACCAATCATACGGCATTAACCAAACCAAGGTGACCAATATTGTTGAATTGTTAAAGGTTGGGACTGTTGTATAAAATATGCAGATACATTGGACACCTCCTAATGAAGGACTGCCTGTGTACAACATTCTTCCGTTGGGATTTGCTATAAGAACAAGACGTGATAGCGTTTGAAGAAGTTAATAGCTATCTAATTTCATTACTTATATATTTCCAACCAGTGCTCTTTGATTAATTCTATGAATTGTTGGCTAGGCAAGCAGACTCAATATTTAGAGACTTCTGGTTGTAATGGAATACATGCCTGTTTAGAGCAGGCGCTATTGCACCTTTGATTTAGGCCGTTGGACATGAGTGAGAAAGCCATTGCCGACTACCTATCTGGATGCGATTCTAATAAATTACGAGCAATACTACAATTCGAACACTACCGACCTTGTTAAGAGCCACTTAGGTTGTCGGGTATACGGCTCCACTCTATCGTCAGTTTAATAAATATTTCATCAAAGCATGTAAAGTCGTACTTACCTCCTCATAACTTTTCCGTAAGTTTTCATACTCTTGTGATAGGCGCAGAACTGATCTCTCGTTAACCATACGGTACTCAGCCAGACGAGCACCAGCCGCTAATTGAGCAGTCTCCAATTCAGCACGCAGTTTCACAATCTCTTCCTTCATTCGCTGATTTTCTTCTTGTAGAATGATACCCGGTGCACATTTGAGCCGCTCGTTTTCGGCTAACGTTCGCTGTAGTACATTCTTCAATCTCATAATAATCTTCTCTAGCTCCTTTGGAGGTTTACCGCTCTCTCCTACCTGTGTTTGAGAATAAACGAAATAGGTAATGAACACTGATGAAGTACTTCAGGATGTAGTTCACCAACTGATGGGAACACAGTTACTTCTCTTTCGTGATGCAATCTTAATGACCGCAACTGTAATCCAAGGAACGATATGGCGCACAGTCTGTCAGCGAGTCCATCCGACATTGTTTTGGGATGGAATCCCAAGGCTGGCCATACATTTACAAAGATGTACTTTCCCTTAATCGTGGAGTCGTTTGTTCATTATGGAATCAACCGGATTTCAGATTATACTTTCACGTGTACTGTCAGCCAGTGATAAGTTCTGATTTTTGTAGTACTCATGCAACTGAAATGTATACTCATGTACCGTGAATGATAACTACTTAGTACGGTCTATCTTTTCCTTATTACGTACGCCGGAAGTTCGAGTTCAAATAAAGTTATTGGGGCTATTCGAGACTCGTTATTGCGAGTATCGCACATTTACATGTACATTAGACAGTACAGTCAGTTATTCTCTGACTTAACATGCATATTATAAAGGTAGCCAGAAATTAAGTTTGTGCTTTCCAGTTGAGCTGCGTTCCCTGCCGACATGAATGAGTGGGGTGCATTCACATAAGTTTTCATTTCAAAATATGATGATATTTTCGGGAGGTTATTACACTACATAGTAAGTTAAAACGCCTAATTCCTTTCAAGACTTATGACGATACGGTCAGTATGTACGAACTTTTCCGGGTCGACCTATGGACATGTAACCAGATCAAACGTGAAACCCAAACACAACGGGTAACAGACAAAATCGAGGAGAACTGCACATACACGTGGGTGCCTATTCTCAATTATTTACTGCCACATCACGCTAAGGTACCGGAGAATTGATAGTGTCAACAGAGATTGTTCACAGATCATGAACTACGGGGTAACACGATTGATTGTGTGTGCCTTAGAGAATTACGAGATTCGCCTCCTGCAATTGTACAGCAAGATGTCGAATGTGCCGGTGATGTCATCATCATAACAGCCAAGAGCGTGACCAAACGGTATTGTGGTTCGGGCTACCCCTCACCTCGACAGTGACGCGGAATATCCTAGAAGAAAACGCCACTAAGAAGGTTGAAAATTATCAAAAGAACACTACACGGAAGAACTAGAAATGGTATGGATACAGGTACGCCATTGACTGCGATACGTCGCCATCTCGGATAGCGTTGTTGTTGGTTGTCCACCACGTAGTTTCACCCAACTGTTGGTGGTCACAGTATACAATGCCCGGTTCGGTAAAGGCTCAGATGGCATACGGACTACATGACTCAACCATCACAGATTGTGCAACATGATTAGTTGACCAATTGATCGCGCATCCCGAGCGTTCCGAAGTACGCGCCGACGAACGGCCGTATTACTCATGCGATCAGTCCACTTATTGTGGGCCGATTGGCGGAGACAACGATAGTCAAACACAGCAAGCCTGTTAATATCTTTCATGCGAACAGGCCACGTTTCCGAACCATAAAGCAAAACAGAACGCACACAGGCATTATATACTCTCCCTTTCAGCGACAACCGAACATCTTTCCGACGCCAGGGATGACGCAGCTTGGCAAAGGCAACTCGTGCCTTTGCTATCCTCGCTGATATCTCAGTAATATTACAGGCTGACAAGATAGTGATACTCAAGTATGTGAGACTGTCCAGAGTGTCAAGCGGGATTCCCTGCAATAAAAAAAATAGAAGTGGAAGTATCCCAGTATGGAAGCAACACTACACTTTGAAGGTGCAGAGCGCATTCCATACAAACCAGCCTGGTTACTCATCTTGTTCAACATGGTCTGCATGTCTTCGGCAGAGGGGCTAAATAAAACATTGTCATCCACATTCTCCAGATCGGTCAACCAAGAGCCAAGAAGAAGCTCAACAACAAGTTTACTGAATTTCTCAAACACACCCTCCAGAATGTCGTCTATGGAAAAATTGAACAGAAAGGGAGAAACAGGACACCTTTGACGAACACCACTAAAAGTGATGAACGCCCGAGACAGTTGCCCATAAACTGTCACACTGCTTGCAGATTGAGTATACAGTGATCTCAATAGGTTCACTTATTTCCCCATACTCTCTTGCGAAGAAGACAGTTCCAGATAATGTTACGAGCAACCGAATTGAAAGTAGCTCTTGGGTCTGAAAACACCACGACCGTCGGCTGTCTATAGGAATGCCAATGCTCCAAGATCCGTTGCAAGGTAAACATGTGATCATCGTAGCGTCAGTCGAAACGGAATCCAGCCTTTTCTTCACTTATCTGAGTTTTTCTGGGATTGGTGAGTTGACGTAAAATTGGGCAGTGAGTAACCTGGAATCAGCGGACACCAGACTTATGCCTCTGGGATTGCCACACAGAGTTCGGGTTCCTTTCTGAAATCTAGAATTACCTTTGATAAACACCAATTGTGAGATACCTTTTCAGTCTCCCAAATTGTCTGGGGGATGGGGGTTTGTCAGTTCTGATATCACTCCTTCCCCACCATCCTTTTAAAGAGAAGGAGAGAGGAGATCTGTTCCAGAATCCGTATTACGCTTCAATAACTTGAGCTCCAGAACCATTTCTGCTCCCGATGGAGGGTTATCTGGAACGCAATAACTGACATTTCGGGTCCCGTCGTCCACATGATCTGGTTGAGGCCAGCTGAACTGCTCTTCGAAATGTTCAGCCCACCTATCAAGTCGGCGCGATTGACTGGTAATAAGTGAACCATCTTTTTCACATATGAACTCATTTGCACCAACTCGACGACCAGTACAACCACGGATCTAGGAAAAGGGCCTTCTGTTAGTTCTGAATAAAAAGGCTCTTTCTACCTCTTTTGACTGTTCGGCCAACTGTAGCTCACGTTCTTTGGGCAAGCTTCTAGTCAGCTTGCGTTTAAGTTCTCGACGGTCGTCATCATATTCAGAACTGGGTGGGATCGAACGACGCTTGTTCATGAGGTTTATCGACGTGACGGAAATCCAGTTCTGTCGCAACTGAACAGCTTTCTCGGAAATTACCTGTTCATAACATGCTTCCATAGCTTCGGTGATTCGTTCCCAGTGTTCGTTAGGATCACTCAACCGACTCGAACTGGGCAACTTCTCCACCAACGTCTTCTGGTAAGCGTTCTTTACGCTCTCATCGCTCGAATGCCAGTTAAGTACTTTGCATTTACCAGCGTATGTCCTCTGGGCAAATAATAAAGCAAAACGGGCGCGCACAACAGTATGGTCTGGGTCCAAGTGGTTGTTTCAAAATGCACGACAGTCCTTAACAGTGGCGCCAACTGTAACTGATTGCCATATGATCCAACTGTGTCCACGGCTGAGAAACACACGGAGGTCACACGAAGTAAGTTGTTTGGCTGTTCTGTCCAAAAGTGTAGATGTAATGTAATTACGTTTAGTTTTACATTAGCCAAAGAATAGAGTAAGTCGTTATGAACTAAAAGCGTTTTCCCATTGTCAAATGACAGCTTGTCTTGTTTTCTCGTCTTCCCTCAATCGAGAAAAGACGTTGCTGGGACTTGACAATCAGTGTCTGTTTAGCGAGCTGTGACTATGTTATTTCAAAGCTGGTTACAGTATGCTGTTATTCGCGTAACGTACTCATTTGTAGATTCACAACTCAGTTCTGGAGGCCAGGGAGTAGTAAACAAGCATGCTGGCGGTACAAGATGGAAGTACTCACTCGACTAAAACGTGAAATAAACATGTGAACGTGGTTTTCAACTAAATTGAGGTTCTAACTACAACCTTGGGATGGACAACCTACTTTGAGATAAGTGAGGTGGATAACTGACAAGTTGTTTTCAAAATGTCAATGAGATGAGATTTGAAGGCGAGTCTGTTCATCGAATGATATTTCTGTCTACTGAAACCTAAAGCTCTCATTTGATAGTATTGATCCACTCTAAATTTTACTGGTTCATCGCCTGTCAACCCCATAACTCAAAAACATCGTTTGTGCACAATTTTAAATTTTTTTTAGACAATGTTACTTGTGGAATAACCAGGATTTCAAATGAATCTTTTAAGAATTCTCTTCAATTCACGATTAACTTTTGGTCATGACGAGAGTGTCAAACACAGTATATGCACTTTCGGGCATGAGTGAATTTTCAATCTGATGACTGAGTCCAATGACGACGACTGCAACTCAATTCGATCGGATGTGTAACTGATACAAAAACTCGTACGTGATTTAAATGCATAGAATCGGTTTGGCATTCGATCTATGCTAACGATGATGCACACAACATCCACTGTAGAATTCTGCATGTCGTATACAACTGAAAATTCCATGCATGCCTGTAAGAGATGCAGACTGTTTGTCTGACCTAGATTTCACTATCATATACTACATACCAAAGGTTTGTTCTCGACTGTTATGCTAATGCTGTACTGTTTGGTCGTCGTCCTATTTTCGTCCAGGAATAGTGATCACTAATCGTTCCAACGTACGTGCTCTTGTATGGTCAGGAGCCGATCAATCGACATATACTGATTACATACACTCTGCGACCGCTTAGTCTTTTAAAAATATCTTGCCTATAAATGACTTGACAACCACACCTTTATGAAATAAACGAGAAGACGCTATTGGAAAACTTGAATATTTCGGGATTCTGATTATAGTCTGAATTCAGCGTTTTCGTTACCATCCGATATGGCCAGTTCACTCATAATGTCAGCTAGGAATGCCGTCCGCGTGGGTCTCAAACGTTTCGCTTTTGCGTACTGTAATGATTCTACTGATAGTTTCACACCACAGTCGTGTGCGTTTGATTTGAAAACATCAGCTTCATTCTTTAATCTAGACAACAGAGATAAACGGTTGATCTAGTGTACCATATAGGCAGATTGATTACATAGCCCAGACTATATGTGACATCCTATAGTAAGTAACTTGGTTGGTCGTAAGCAAACGGCCAACCCGGTATTGAAAGAACGACAAAGAAGTGACCTAAAACGCTGAGTTCTTTTTACCACTTCATCAGGGCAAAAAGTATATATGTTGCAATATGTTGGACTTTCGTTTACTATCTTTTGGTTCGCTAGTGATATTTCAATTTTTTACTGATGTTGCTCATTTTCATTTGTTTTTCAACCTCCCCAATAATATTCATTCCAACCTGTCTTTATATCACAAGGTTGAATGTACCAACAGTTTAGCTTTGTTGTATGCATTCTTAAGTAAACGTCCGAATGACACATTAGAGTGCTCAGTTCACTGCAAAATATCACAGGGTTGTCAATATCTTTCCATTTCATACAAACTTGATTTGGTCAAAAAACTGTTTCACAGGGCCAGACAGATTTGTACTCTTGACGAACTGCAGACAGAACAGGAGGTGCTGAAAAGCACTTTACCCTGAGAGATCCAATGAGGCACATAATACTTATGTCTTAAAAGAAGGAAATATTCCTGTCCCTGCCATTTAAAAGCGACCACCTAACCAACAGTGTATTGCACAAACGAAAGTCTAATGTGACTCGGGCCAGTGGGGTATCGCGGTTGAGCTTAGTTCAAACCATCAGTTCTCTGTAATCGCGAAAGTTGTTCGTCAAAATCTTGTCTCCCATGTTGTGTACCAGTTCGCTTGCAATTACAATGATGTTTACATAGGTAGAACAGATCGATAACTGTCACAGCAAGTGACCGAACACGTTTTAAAATGGTTGAAACAGCTGATGACGCACAAACCTCAACTTGGTGAACTGACTGTTGAAAACTCAACATCATCGATTGCTCAACATCTCATGACAATAGGTCACCAAGTTGACCCATTGAACTTGTTCAAGATAGTGTTGCGCAACCGAAACCCAAAGTTACTGGCTTTCTGAGAGGTGATGCTTCACCGAACTTAGCAGCCCTTATTATGTGCACAAAAGTGCTTGAAGCGACCTATCGATTTGTCATGGTCTTGATTTCATAATACACGGTGTGTCTGTAGGCGTGTTCAGTCCCTGTTTATCCTTATCTATATGATGTATATAACTTGCATGTTTTACGTATGCAACTGATGAGATTAAACCGAATATTAAAATGTCGCAGTATATATATTCCTGCTGCTCTGATGCAGAGGGAGAAACCACCAAAAGACCAAAGGGAATGTCGTAACGGTCAGAACAGCACAGTTTATCATTGGATCTGAAAAACGTTTGTTATTAGTGCTCGTTAAAGTATCTATCTAATCGCAT
>LUCH01000729.1:74362-105647 GCA_013368495.1 Paragonimus heterotremus | reverse complement strand
CAAGGATGCCAGCTAATCGCTTGCCACACCGAGCACTGTTTGCCGACGCTGCGGCGGATTGGCGTGAGGCGCGAGGGGGGCAGAAGATGACCTGGCGTAGACAAATGAAATCGTTCACGAAGGGGTTGGGCACTGTAGATCGCGTTCGTCTCCCAGGCTGGAGCCCTCGCGACTCACAGAGTCGATGGCTTGAAACTTTAGGTGAGATGGCGGCTAACCGAGCTCAGTGGCGTGAATGTTGTCGTTGTTTGTTCGAGTTTCCTGTGAAATGAGTGCACTTAATGACCTGAGGTAGTTTTTGCTGATGACGCTTTACTTTCACTCACAGCTCTGTTGTTTGTTTGTAAGTTGTAGGCGCCTGGATGTTGTATGTTTGAATATAGATGCAGCTATTTTTATTAATTAGGTCCCTTTGCCCTCGTTCTTTCTTCTACTTTCTTCCTATATGGGGTTATGTGTTAGTTAAGCAACACTGATATATTGCTGTCTACGATGACAATGTTTTTATTATCACGGAACCACTCGCTGATAAATTCAAGACACTTATGTTTCAGCTCACAAAAATGACGCCATATCCGTGAATGATTTGTCAACAGTATCTTGCTCACTTTCATATACTTGGACAGTTGTTTAACGTTTGTCAAATAGTCTTCGTGGAAGAATCAAGTGTGAATGTTTACATGGTCTGGGAAACGTCCCTTGTTTTGTTGTAGGTTAACCATTGCATTCCTGTTTGACTTCTGTTCGATAAGACCGCTCGTTATTCTATTTACCTTTCGTGCATGATATGCATTGCCTTCCTCGAATAACACTGTCCCTGAACGGGTGGAATGCTTCAATAATTTACCGTATGCTTACCTTCATTTGTCGGAATATTAAAATCTACCTTTTCTCAAGTTGCTTAACTCCCTTGTAGTAAAAGAATGTGATCAGAGCAAATATGAGCTAAAGCGCTTGCATTATGGAAATTATTTTACTTTCAGTTTGTCAGAAAAGTGGCACACTAACCATATTGTCAATCAAGTGTTTTACGTTTGGTTCTCAAAGCTCGTGACACCTGTTACCAGGTAACTTTGAACCAGTCACTGCAGTAACTTGGATTTGCCGTACAATTTTGTCAAGGCTATTTTTATACTTGTGCACTTAACTCACTGGTTTAACATTATTCAAACGGTATTCAGCGTACGGCTTTCTAAAAACGTTTTTATTATTGGGCACCAAATCTATCTAAACACAGCAGTCTTGCAGAAGCATTTGCACTTTGAGGCTGCAAAGCACGTTATGAAATGCTTAGCAAAGCATAAAGTAACGTATGACATCGTCTGTGCTGATTAACAATTGTAAAACAACAACCTATCGTCAACACAACCGAGATCAGTCAGTCTTCTACCGAGTAGGAGGTCTACGCCGACATCATCTGAGTGCCGCAAGTAGTCCTATATTAGTTCCCCTATCACAAAAGTGAACAGAAATTGTGAAATTGGACAACCTTGACGTAAGCTGACCCTGGTACTTAAACTGGTGGACAGTTCGCCGTTAAACCCTAACATGAGCTGAATTATGCGGATAAAACACCGACAGTATGTCCATATACTTGATCGGTACATTTGTGCGGTTAAGCGACTCTAAAGTTTGGATCAATCTACTGAATGGAATGCGCATTTACAGTTGAGAAATACGGCAATTTTTAACCAGCGGTTCGTAAGACGCTGTTCCATAATTTGGCACAGTGAAACTGTGGTCAATACATTCTCGTTCAGGATGAAACCCTGCCTATTCTTCCCTACTATCTGCCTGTCGAACTGTAGTGAGTCGACGGAGCATAATGGACACCTTTCTTAAATATGGGAACTACTTACAATTGAGGAACGTTCTCTGTCACTGCATTTGATTACAGTTTTCACGTTCGGCGTAGGCGTGCGACTCAGTCTTTTACAAAAGGCTAATGTGAATGCAAAAGCTGCCATCACGTGTACGCGATGCTAGATTACTATTAAACATGGTTTTGATCATTTAGCGATAATACCGAGTTATATGGTCCAAACAATACTTCAATAATTTTGCAGAAAAATCTTAACTGACACCTGAGACAAATCCACTGAGGTACGACATGAAGTACCTTATTCGCTTGAAATATGAAAGGACGGGTGTAGGTGAATCATTGTGTAAATATGCAAGGGGCTGAAGAACGTTATCACAAACTTGGAAAAGTTCACAAAATAGTGTATCTAAACCATATATCAAGTGGTAGTTGAAACGGTTAGTCAAAACCTACTATGCACCTACTTAGAATGCAATGTTGACCAATTGTTTTTTCCAGGTTTTGTAACAATGTTTCTTGTGTGATTAGTTACGAATTTTCCGAAATTAATCGAATTTCTTCTCCTAAAACTGAACTATGAAAATTTGTCTGAAAACTGCTAATTCTGTCAACGAAATTCCGTAAACTGAAGCTTACAATCCCACTGATTCTAGAGTACAATTAAAACCTTATTCTTGTTTAGTGAAAATATCACTCTTCATTTTCTGAACCACTCCCACCGCCAAACTGACGGAGCAGCCGCGGTCAGTTCGATTGGGCCATTCTCATCTGATTTCTCCGTGTTAAATTTCGAACAGATACTGCTTGTATGTATAACAAATTTGTCACTCTGCAATTCTTGCGTCGTTAGCCTGCAAATATTTAAACCATTGATGGTCTATTACAGTAGTCCTCATAATTTCTCAGTTCCTTGTACGCAACGTCATCGCCACTGTCAGTCAGCACACAGGACGTGAACACAAATGTGAGGACAGTGTTGCTTGTTCATCTCTCATACACACCAGATTTAAGGCTACATTCACGATAGGGGGTCACTGAAGTGGTGCAACCATATCAAAGCGAAATCTAACCCATTAAATAAATCCTTACAACAAATAACAACGTGGAAAAATTAAACTTGATTACATCCGTTGAGTAAACTAACGATCATCTCGAAAGGTTCACAGAAGGGTCCGGTAGACAAAAGCTGTCACCAGAAAAAACTAGTTACTAAAATAAGAACGAATGCTTGTATTCGAATACTTTCAAATATGATAACATTACTCATCAAACAAAACGGAATTTGAATGAGCAATATATCTACTACACCTGTCTAGACGTTAAATCTGTCAATCTTCAAATAAAAGTGGTCGAACGGATAGCACCATTTCACCCTGCGTTTTTTCAGCTAATGTGTAATTGTGAGGACACCTATACAGTCAGAAACGAGAGATGCCTATTGTTTACGTTGAAGCAGTAGCAGTCCAAGTGGGCGCACAAGTCCGATATACTAGATAACCGCGATCACTGAAACATACAAACAACCGGTGTTCTCAAGTGTTATACATCTTGATCATTTGCTGCACCATCAGCCCAACTTGGCCATTTTAAATCATAGTGGTTCATTCAAATCGGTAACTTATGATGCTTGTCAGTTCTGTAGCAGTCTATTAACTCAAGCTATCTCTGCGTGATTAGAAACAGTTGTTCATGAACCAATCCATAGCCTAGAAACACTTCCATATTCACTGATTGACCATCTTTTAAGCTTCTAGTTTTCCAAAACATAAAATGTCAAACTTAATTGTAAATGTAGTTGTGTACCTCAGCGTGCTGCAATGGTACTGGCATCATCGTGGTTTTCGATTGTGTAATTCGTGTGCATGTCCTACTGGGCCTTTGGTTCATGAACATAACGGGTAACGGAAGCCGTACGTCTGGTTTGCCAGGTAGAGCAGTGATGGAGCGTTAAGACAATTTTGAATCTACCACACAATTTAAATGATGGGCTTGTTAAGTTTTTGGCTCCTTTACTTATTACAGGTACCTACTGCTGAGTTATTTCATGAATACATGGACTGTGTTAATAATATATTCATCTTCTGAATTCAACGTCGATATATATATATATCTTTCTAGAACTTCCTTTTCTACTTGACGAAAAAGACGATACGTCAGTCTCAACGAAGAGGAAACCTATGCTATCATAGACATTTATGTATCAAATATACTACCAACTTCTAATCCAAAACCTAGTGTGACAATGCCGCGTTTTCCACATCCGATAGGTGATTGAGAACAATACACAAACACTACTCTACTCTCCAGCAAGTCTATTGGGCTAGCCTCAGTCACTATGACAACGCTATGGGAAAATAGTCACTCTAACACAGGAATAACAGTGCGCACTAAATTACATGTTGAATCGGTTGTGTGTTGGAATGACAGAACAAGTGAATTATCGCGAAATTCTAAGACAACGTCTACCAACCCGACTGTCTACTGAAGCTACTCTAGAAAAGACTGAAGGAGAATCTGTTGGCTACGTGCCATATGTAAACCGAGTCTACTTTCCTCGACGAAGAAAACAGAACGGTTGGATTATCGTTTGTGTTGAATTCGCGTTGGTTTTGTTGGCACTCGCAGTGGCCTACTTCGTTTATTTTCACACTGATCAAGTTCACATGCATATCACACGATTCTACGCAAAATTGGGAATCACGGTAAGTGGTGACTGAGTTTTTGTGACTTTCAGTTCACTTAGGAATTTTTTGGTGAAAAGGCCGACTGGCCAACGTGATTTCTGAGCAGGTTTATTGTTAATACAAGGCGATTCCTCATAAGCCAGTGGATGTTTAAGCAGACATTCAACAAAGTTGATAACCTCAGGTGACTGACGTGTTTAGCACTGGTTTAGCACTGGTTATCAACAAGATTACTGCCCACACAACTGTGGCACACAGATATACTCGGTTGACCAGGAACGTCCGTGTCCAGCTTACCTTACCACAGTGGTTGAGGCAAGAAACCACCTGAGTTAATGGGCAACCATGAGTGCCTTGCGCTGTAATGCGTGTGATTCCACCTACAAACCTGTATCCAGCATGATCATCAGCCAATAATATCAAGATGCTTAGGTCTGTGAACGTGAGTACCAAAACCGACCCAGGCTAAGTAACAGAGGAAATCGAAACAAAATATTCAATTCTACAAAACGCAAACAATAAAAATTTTCCCAGCATAACTTGAGAACTACTTGGTTTTGAACTTTGAAGAAAGAATGGACAATATCTGGTCACTAGGTAACTCCTGCCGAATGCCTCAACTGAATCGTGTTCACAATAAGAATCAGATTTAAAATGAGGTAGATGAGGATTTTATTTAAATTACATATGAGTAGGTAAACATACTCAGTGCTAGTTCAAGTCCAGGAACCAAAGTGTCGAAGATTGAATATCACTCATCATTTTTTGCGGACTTTTGTATTTCCGCAACAGTTTTTGCGGAAAGAAACACTAGATTTACGTCTCGATATTGCTACCATTCGTCCCTTTTGTATAGCATTGTCCCAACAGGGATTTGCTGCTTATCCACAAACAAATGTGACTGTACTTATAAAAACAATTCGAGTGTGTCTAATTCGAGGTCAGTAGAAGAGTCAACAACACGGTTTCTTCACGTAAATGTCGGTTGAAGTTCAGTTGTATACAGTAATGCTAAGATCCAAACTAGACAACCTGGTGTCTAATGCCTCTTTCGAAAAGGGGTTGGATATAAAGACTTAGCTTAAATGGCGAAATTACGGTCAGTTGTGAGTGGTGATGAAGTCATAAAAAAAGTCTGTGTAAAACAAAACGAGCAAAAGAAAACGAGTGAAATTTTAGCAAGATATACGAGAATTTTAGAATACAGAGAGAAAACAATCAGTTTTTGCACTGTTTACAGTTTCGACTTTTGTTATGTGCATTTGATACAATAATAAAAAAAGTATTGTTGAGCACAGGCGAATAAAACACGAAGAGAGCCGAATAAATAATCTATATTACAGACTTCATTACTTGCTCCCAACCCACTTGATGCTGTTTTTGTGGACAGTACAATAATTTTATAAATACCAACAATTTTGCGACAAATCTACACAGAGAACTGTTATTTTGTGACACAGAACAACCTAATGTTTTGTATGGATCAGATGGTTACAATGGGCACACATTCACTATTAAGTGAGTAACTGCAACATTCATATCTAATATCAAACAAATTGATTGTTGGTTAAACATGTTACTGGTGAGTAGTGGGGAATTTTGATGTTCACATAGATTGAACATTACCCACAATTGATCACAACCGTTGCATTCCCATAGACTTTCCAAGCTATCGGGTAACTTGATTATTACTCACAAACGAAAGTGGTTGTGCGTTCCCATATTAATATTTGGTCCTGCCTAATTCGAGGTCAGTGGCGCAGTGGTCAACACAGTTGCTTCATGAAAGCGTGGCCGGAGTTCTAGTCCTGACAGTGGCAAGGATATGCACTACTGTCCAGCTCTAATGAAAGCGAAACTGGAGTCTAGTGTTTTTTCCGAAAGGGGCCGGCTGAAATGTCTACTTGAATGCAATCTACCAGATGCGATCAATTATGAGTGATGTTTAGTCGATATGAAACATATTACGTCAACTGAAGATGACACATCAACAGGCAGTTTGTCCATAAGGTTTTGACTTACCATCTACATATACATATAAACGGTGTGTTATAATACGCTCTGTTTGATTTGTCTTCTCTTCCAGGAGGCACAGAATTTGTTGAGTCAACATCTGTTGCACAGTGCACAATCACAAGGCGAAATCGACGAGGCTGTATACTGGATGAGGAAAGCAGCTAAGAATGGAGATCCGGTGGCCAACTACAACTTAATTGTGGCTCATTTGAAAGAGCATACCACCACAGAAGACCTGACTATGGACGACGTCAAACGTATGATGAAACATGCTAGTGATCATGGAGTGGAACAAGCGGAAAAGTTTCTGCATGACTGTCAAGTTGATGGCAGCTGTGCGTGGTTAGCACGAAAACTTGGTGAAGATCCTGGACAGCTCTAAGTCTGCAACAATATCGACTTATTTATTTATCTGTGTTCAGGTTTTCCGTTATCACTCTTGAATTACTCGCAGTTAACATTTGTTTGCGTGATTTCAGTCATGAATAAGTTCGAATTTACCGAAATAAATCTATGCATATAAAGATTCAAATTATGTAGAAATCTGACGATTGAATAAGTCAGTCAAATTGTACGAACCAAAAGGAAATAGCGTCTAGATAAACGGGACCGAAGATTTACGAATTTGTAGCCGATTCCGTGATTCCATTAAACTGTTAATAGGAAACAATGAAAATTATACGTTTCTTCAAGATTCATGACTTTTCAATTTTAGGGCGTAACACACGAGTCCGATCGCCATTGATCCTGGTAACAATTCAAAGTGCTGTTATCGCAACCAATTTAAATAGGTCACAATGATAAGTCACCAAAAAGTTTTTAGACAGATAGACATACTTTCTTAATGTTTGTCGTTCCGTTACTTTCCGATCCGAAAGATTTCGTTACGCTTCCTCCAAAACGAAGCGCTTCCTTCTCTTGTCTCAGTAAGTCCACATATGCCTGTAGGTCACGAATACGAGTCTGGAAAACAAGAGATCACTTATCAAGTCAGTGGTACAAATCTGTGTTTTCTTTTCAGATAGTGGTTATAAGCCAATCAACACTGACACTGTACTTGTTCAATTTAAAACAAATCATATTCCTGTCAGTTCAACTATGCAGCCAGCCTCCTCGTTGGATCGGCTGGCGACAAAGACTCGCTACAAATTTATCCATAACAGTTTCAACAACTATTATGATCCACATCCTCAATATTATCCTCAAGTCGGACAAGCCATGAGCCTAGTTGTTACAACGTACGTCAGTTGGTTGTGGTGCGCACAGAGAAAATTTCGATTTAAAAATGCCTACTTAAGCATTGTTGTTAGTTTGAAAGTGACCTACAAGGTGGTCGACCACTTCTTGACCAATGTGCTCGACTAGGGTGGAATAGAACTAGAATGCCTGGTTTCACCTATGTGTATGTTATACGGACACCAGAATTACGAAACCGCTTCATGTTTGGTTTACGACTTCTCATCCTGTGTTGCCTTCATCTGTGGTCATTTTATAATGAAGATCGTTCATAAGTGGTGAATGTCCGTTTCTATGTCAGGAATGATCAGAATAATTGGATACAACTCACAGCGATCTTACTTCTGCCATACACCCTAAGTAATAAATGTTCGGATTATATTCAGCGTTCAGCACGTACGGACTATATTTGTATAGGGCAGTTAACCCTGGTCGATCAGTCCAGACCAGATATGAAAGTACATGAATTTCGCTTTCATCCAGCTTGAATGATTATCGTTGGTGCTTCGACTTTCACATAAGCTTATCAATTCCCCAAAACGTCGTCTAAGTAAACGCTACATCTGCAGCATTCTAAAGACAGAAGAATTAGCTAAGCAATCGATAGGGATATGCTCTGAAAGATCAGTATTTTTATACTTGTACACAGCGATGCTCAGTTGATCTGCGTTTGTTGAAGATTTGTGTACTGACTTTTACTATCATATTGATAGAAGGTTGTGAAATGTGTTCATGTTCCATCCACAGCCACACTTTGAAAAACGCTGACGACAGAGGAAGCATTGTTTACAAATCCCTGTACCCGAAATCCACTCATTCAATGTGATATCACAGATACTTCTGAGTGTGAGATCAAATGGTTGTATGGATGAAAATAGACATTTACTACTGTTTAATGACTCGAATGCGCGTGTAAGACTGTCCAAGTTGGCGAGGGTAATAAAATCACAAGCTATCCTACAATTTTCCGGATAATTTTGCGAGTAAGTGTTCTTGCAGTAGGTAAGTTATCTTGAACCGTTAAAGTTGTAACAATCAGAAATGAACTATCACCTTGCAGCTGACTAACCGATGACCCACAAACAGTTTGAAACAAAATGGCCTGACAATGTTTTAACTTCCATATCATCTTTGTGTCGTTTATGCTAGAACTCCTTGGAAAGTTTTCCTTTTCAACTTCCCACGGCAAAATCCTACGTCAGCGGTTCAGTATCCACAGATTGACCGATAGCTAAACGTTTTAGTGTTTGCCAGTCAACATGTCGAACTCACGAGAACTGTGTTCTGCCAGACTACCTATAAACAGGGTTGAGTAAGAAAATAGGTCATGTAAGCGAAGCAAGCAGTAATAATTGTTCGCAAATTTATCTTTTCACTCTAGAAGAGTGGTGCTCCATCGCACGCACGTAGGTAGCAATGCACCAAGTGTGGGCAAAGGCAACCGATTTCACATGTACTGTTGATACGCACAGGTTGAGCACGACAAATCATTTAATTTCTTATTGACGAACAGTCACTATAAATTATTTTAGTGACTATTTAGTACTTGAGTTAACATCACTATAAACTGGTAAAAGACAACCACTAAATAAATATGTCTCCTATAGCGTAACGCACCTTTATTGACACACCAATGAGGCCAGAATGAATGCACCCACGGGTTCAAGGTCTTTTGTCAAATAATTGATGCTGTCAGCGCGACAGCAATCTGTGACGCAACCGAGTGTACTAAGTCAACGTCACGGCTGATAAGTATTAGTTCAAATGACATGTAGCAAAAGTTCGTCCAACAAAACACAACCTTTACTGTCCAACCCGCTCGTCACCACGTTATGTGCGCATCCGCGTTTATGAACCAGAACCCTAGGCAACAACTCAGCGACGGTTTCTGTTTGTACGTCGAATGCACTTCTCTCTGGTTTGTGTGTGACTGGCGTCATCTGCCGTGGGTTTTTCGCCTGCCACTAATTGTCCGTTGGTCCGAACTCACTGAGCGAAAGCTCATCCAGCCGCCTGTGTTATCTCTAATAAATCCGCTGGGTGCTTTGGTCATACCTCACAACTGTGTCAAAATATATTACCGAGCGTTGAACTGATCGCACCTCTGATCTGGTCGTCCACCACAACATCATCGAAACAAGTCAGGCTACAGTCCAGCTGTGGTTGTAATTATTCGAAAATCTGCATGCGGACACGGTCCGCACAAACACATATGGAGTTTGTAGTTCAAGGTATTGAAACATGATAATGATTCAGGTCTGGCTCTTCTTCCTTTTCCCTTCTAACTATAACGATAACAGATACCTGTCTGAATTTATCACAAGAAAACGGAAAAGGTGCCTGGTTTTCAACACTTATCAGCAGTCATCCTAATCTTAAAATAAGGCACCAGAACACCAAGCGACAACCATAGAATTGTTAGGTTTGTCTTCATCACCTTCACGGTCCTCACAAGTGCCGTGATGCGTCGATAGAGAGAATTAAATAGGAAAATAACAGGTAGTTGTCTAACCTGGTCAGAAATAGGATAATCAGATCGTCATTCTGAGACAGACGATACAGCTTCGGCATTTATGCTCTCCTCTAACCGTCATGATATTTCCGGACTTAAAGTATACGTTTTATCCAGCTACACGTCGTAGAGCTGCCTACACGACAGGTGGGTCCGAATTAAGTATGCAAATTTATTCATTTAGTGATCTACCCATTCAGAGTGTAGTATGTGTTTATGGGCTGCTATCTTGAACATTCCTCATTTCAAATGGTGTTCAACAAAGGTGTTCACACTACCTTTCTTTTGTTGCCTTCTAGACCATATTCCGGTGAATGTATTCACATGTTTCAAAGGTTTCGGAATGATGAATCTGCCGGATAGTAAGCTGGTCGACGATGAGTGTGAAAACGATATTACTCCATTAAGCTCTTTGGCAAATCACGTGCGGACCATGCTAAACCGGTTGTGACAGTGCAGTTTTGTTTGATTAGGTTAACTCTGATACCACCTTTGTTGTTGCATGTAGGCTGTTTCGAACTGCCCTCCCGTTCGCTGACATTTGTGGTGTCCTCTCGTCAGTTATTAAAATGACTGACGAAGTCTCAATAAAGATAGCGAAAGTGAATTTGAAAATCTATCTCAATTTTAACTTCGTTAAGTCGTCCGATTGTGGCTTCAACGGAGATTACACAATGTCCTTGTACGTTTATCTACCTTCATGGGCCAGCAACTTGACACTTCCTAATGGAAGATTCACGTAATATTCGACCACCGTCTTCTTCGCCGGTCAACCCTTATCAAATGTGTGGACTGGTGGGCAACACAGCATTTCATCTGCGCGTGTTCGGAAAATCTGCAGGGCCGCAACCGATAATCGAGGTAATGGAAACACAGCCTATCTTGTTTGGATCATGTACTCTGTATACCGACAGAGCGTCTGCCGCACCGGAAGTTATTTGGTGTGGATACTGACGGTTGGGAAGAATCGTAAAGTGGCCCGATGATGACATGGTCATTGGTTATGAAAGCCTTGACCATCCCATTGTGAAGGGTTGACAAGTGTCACCTGTCAGGATGTAAAGCTCACTTCTGTTGGGAGGCCCACCTAATGAAGCAGCCAGGAGGCATCACACCATTGTGATCGATCAACCCAGTGCGTATGGTATGGCCGTGGGTGATCGTATGATTTCATTCAATCAATCAGATTGCAGCCGTGAGGTCTAATGCTTGTACTTTATCTGGACTGTGTTTTCTCGTGTTACTTTCTGATGCCTTGTGCAACTTGACTTGTTCTGACATCCTGACCGCCATGTATGACCGTTTAGTTTGATTTACTGTGTGTCTGACTGACCCGTTCTACAAATTTAGAGCTTCTGTGGCTTACTTTTGACTAGCACCTTCTGATAGACGGTGGTGTCGCGTCCTTTGTCTTTCTCGGTTTTGGGTCAAACGATTGAGTGAGTAACCAAGGCGTCGATCCAATAACAGCAAACACCACCATTGGTGGGAAACACACTTTAGCGTGACTGTGTCGCAGTCATTAACAAACCTTTAGTCAAAATGTTGCTGACCCCTCTTTCTCTTCTACTTCGCGAACCTCCATTGTGGTTGTTCAGGTTTCAATGTTTGCATATTTTTATACACGCAATAATCACGTGCTCATTGGACTAAGCTTAGGCTTGCGGTAACTCCAATCAGTGTCCTTGTACACGAATGTTTCACGTTGGTTAGTGGCTCGTTATACTGAATGCGTCTGTATGTTCAGAGAGATACAGCTGTGAAATTCATGACTAGAGGTATAGCTGATTTGGTGAATATTTTCAATGTCACACAGAAATGCGGAGACAGATAGATGCAGTAATAAAAGACATTCCTGCCGCACATCATTATCTTCCATTGGCTCCATGATGTAATCAGAAGTTCAGGCAACAGTTTGGGTATTTGTTGCAATCATTTTTATGCAAGATCGTCTATCGATTTTGGTTGTTCATGTAACATGAACCAGCTTGTGCAGATTTCGAGTCAACGTCAGTTTGACTTCCATTGTTATATGTATTTATTGCAATTAGTTTGCCGAATACTGCCACTCCAACGTCCTTGTGTTGTGTGCGTAGCTAATTGCTCTGGGCTTTCAGTATTTTCATGGTGAATTTTAGGAATATGGAATTCAACGTTTAAAATTAAAAATTTGCGTGGATCTCGCTTGTGAAAGGTGCATCAGTTTAGATCAGAGTTAAAATGGTTCACGTAGAGGACGAAATACAATTTATGGGATTCCTATGAAAAGTCGGCCACTTTTCGCATGTCGAAGGGGAAAGAAACTGTGCAAACGAAGTACAATCAAGGAAGGCCGTTATTTTTTACGCTTTCCGAACAACACAGCAGCCTCGGCTGTCGAATGTGACGATTGCTTTCGTGGATTTATGACAATTGCATGCCTAAATTGACCGACTTGTCTATGCTTCAAACTTTGTCCAGTTTGCTGGAATAAGTTGTTCACAGCGATAGAATGATTTACAGCTTTGTTTGTTTGCCAAGCTGCTGAAATAACTGACTACAGTCGACAACCGGGACAATTATAACTGATGGAGCAAGCAAGTTGCAAGTCAACAGTTATTTTGTGATGACTAATGAAAAAGTTATTTAGACACCTTGAACATAAGGGTAAGCCCCCTAAGAAACTACACGACTGTGCAATAAGTTGCAGAAAATTTTGATGTACCACAATCTGGAATACCCAATCTCTTACTCATTCTTACCGACGACCTACCCAACAAAATAATGTAATGACTCAACCGGACGTCCATTGTAAGAGTGAGCTAGAATGTGTCAAACGAAAAGAAATAAAAGATGAAAAAGAACAAAAGAAAAACCGAAATGCAGTGGGCGAAGATGTGTGATTGATTGCTACCACTTTGGATTGTGTTTTTAATCAGCGATTTATGTCCTGGATTTAAACGGATGACATACCCATTTTGCACAACGAACAGTCAGTGACTTCAGATTTGATGACCATCTGTTGTCGACCCTGGTATACAATGTTCTGTGTGATAAACGTTCAGCTGGAATGCGAATTATGCGACCTAACGGTTGCGTGCTAAACATTTGTGTTGGATGACTACGGATCATGCGTTCCAAGCTTCCTTGAAGTACGCACTGGCGAAAAATCGAGCTTCACCCGTACTAACCTCACCTAATGAGTGCTAATTAACACACCGTAATGGTCAAACAGTGTAAGTCTGTTCACATCTTCGTAAAGAACAGATCATGTGGATAAAGGATAGCGCAAAATGGGTCGCACATAAACGTTGTACAGAGTGCAACCGAAGGTGTGTTAAACACGGTGGCCGACAAATATTGACGAACGCAATATGTTTTTGCTAATTCGAAAAATAACACATAAACACCAAAACTGACGAAATAACACCACCTAACGGTTCAAAATCTCAAATGGATGAGCCAGACTAACTGAAATAAAAGCGTAGACCTTCTGGCTTGAAAGTAAAACTCTCATCTTGAAAATGTTGGGCGTTCGGTCATTCACTTTAATCAGAATAGCTTGGAAGTCTTTTGTAGAGGGGTTTTTAAAAAATGACTTGTCCGAGTGATTTTTTTTCAGTCAGTTCACTGTCAGGTATGAACTTCCATATAAATCGATGGATACCATGAACGAACGTACTATGATGTCGTCAATTAAAAAAATGAACTTTGAAGCGGAGATGGAATGCCCTGGTGAACATCACTTGGAGTGATGAACTGAACAACTTTGCACACTTGATTAGAACTTTTCCACCTGAAAAATAATGCCTGATAAGTTTAAGAGCAGCCAGATTAAAGACAGCCCATCGAAAAAGGACAACTACCTTTTGTTAACAAAATTCCGGTACTGCAAGCCCCTTCGTAGGCTAACCTTATGGATAATGCACCTGTGGCCAGATCAGCATCGTACATGCTCTTCACGTAACAGATTTCTCCTGAGTTTAGCGAGCCGATCCAATATGAGGCTAGAGGTTAACCTGGAGATGGTTGATTAGACTGTAAAGCCCAAGTGTTCCGTTAAGAGGACCAGTGAAAACCGAATACTGGAGGTTTGAAATACATTTTTGACTAATGAGTTTGCCATTTGGGATGGCCAGAAAAGCATAAATTCTTACACCAACATATTCAGTAAGTTTTATTGCTAATAGGTACGTCGCAAACACTGATAAAGTAATTTTTCACACACTCAGCGTCTCATTTCGCAGGAATGTGACTTTTCCTTCGTGGAATACACGGCTGTGTTGACGTAAATTCTTTGGCATACCCACTTGAAAAGAGTGCTCATACGGTTGAGCCTGCGATAGCACGGAAGTTGTGGGAGACTCATTAAAGCCACGGAGGAATCACCGCGATCCAAGCTACTTGACTCACCTATGAGCACCATGTCAAAGCGAGACAAGAAGAAATTGAACCGGTACAGACAAAGTACATCCAGTCAACCCACACCGGAAGACTGGTTGCAGAGGTTGCCATCTGATTTTATCCTGCCCACTTACGTTCTGTCTTCCACTGACCCATGAGGAACAAACATCACTGTTGGTTTCGTGCAAACGATAAGAACCCTGTGGATAACCTATCAAACTAAGCTGTATTGGGCCGTCTTATTATTTTGAATTGTCGTAAGATATACAGAAGTCCCGATGTATTTATCACTGACAGCGAACCTATGTATATTATTCCTCCAAACATTCTGTCACAAAAATTTGAAGTACAGCCGTTTTTCAAGTGGATCAGAATGTGTATGACACAACCCATTCTCAGCTGCTTATTTCCGTGATTGGAGTAAATTAGTTCGTCAATTACATACAGCGTGAAATGAGGTAAAAGAAAGGTGATCTAAAAGCGGAAGAAAAGCTAGACAAAATAAGACGAGATGAAAGTGCTAGAAACTTTGTGGGCGCAGACGTGTCACTGACTAAGCCACGCTACTACTGTGAATGCAGTTTCTAATCAGCTAGCTGAGTGATCATGTGACCTGTCACAGTACAGACGATGCCTGTCCACTTTACCCAACGGAATGATCGGTATCTTCATACTTCTTCGCACATCTTAGCTTGAATGCTTCATTATTTAGTAAACTAAGCGGATCGTACAACTCTGTCTTTAGGTTGTAAAAGTTCCATCGCCAAACTAGGTGACATCATCAATACGTAATTGTTTTGGTGTATACTTTTTGCGCGTGAAGTTTGTTTTTGGTATTGGTATGCTTGCCGAGCTTGACACCAAACTCCACGCTCAAAAACTACACGCTAAAACAATTACACACTGATGCTGTCACCTCGCTTGTTGATCAAACGTTTGCAACCTAAATGCCAAGCTCGGCGAACATAGCAATAGCAAAACCATCAACTCGAACTACGAGCAACACCACCAATGTTCATTACTATCCGCTAAAAGGTACGTATAACCTAGGAAGATGCTTGTTTACCTTTGAAAGAAAGGATTTTTATAATGTTTACCAACTTCCCACGATGATTTGGAAACACGGCCTGTTCTCTATGAAGGTATCATGAGATTTACTGTGCTCTGACATCTTTGCCTACGCCAGTTATAACACGTCAAGTGGGATGAGCATGCAGTATGAAATGCTATTAATATGCAATCAATTGATCAGCTAATCCCACTGTGCAGTCTGTGATGGGTGAGTCACGTACTCCATATACCGGGTGAGCATTTTCCACATCCAGAGTTATATGGTGAGACCAACAGCAGTTGGGTAACACTGTGTGGTACTCTAGTGAAGACGTGGCATGGAAATCTTGAATACTACGATTATTCCCTCTAACAACGTGGATAAATGCCAATTGGCCAGTTGGGATCCTCGTGATCCTTCAAATCATCGATTAGAAACGCCATGCGAAATTATAAAGTGGACAAGTCAACTGCATGCTTACACTCATAACATTATTAGTTCTTCCACCTAGCTGTTTTATAAAGTACTGTCCATTTTAGTAAAGTTTTCTCCCAGATAATTTTAGGTCAATATTTAGGTGATCGGTGACTCGTTTTAGGACAACTTTTACTCAGGCTGATGGCCATCGGGAATGGATAAATGGGGGCTAATTGGAAGTTGTGTCCGTCAAGCAAATATAACACCTTGGTGTTTAGCACACTATCATTTTAGCTGTCATTATCATCGCGAGCAGTAAACGAAGCAAGTCTCTGGAATGTGTGCGAAAACAACATTGGACGGCCACCGAGTGAAGTATCACTTTATAAAAAAGACAATGAGATTGATTGAACTGGTGTGGTGGAATGTGATACAGGAGAGAAACCGGCCGCCAAATTATCAGCCAAAGGGGTGTGGTAGAAACATGTGGCAAACTTAACAATCAATGTAAATTCGTATTACTTATAAGTAGATTCAATAATTCATAATCTTCTGTCCGGGACATAGTTGTTTGTTCGGTCCTCTAGTTGTGCCAGTTTACATATATTACCAAATGGGGCAAGTTCAAGATGAGACAGAATCGTACACTAACATTTGGCAAGTGGGCAATGTTGAAAGTATAATTCTTGGATTCACTGTTTTGGCTGTTACCATCAGCATCAGTTTATCACATAACTCTCTCCACAGTTTCTAATTCCTTCATTTCCGCATCTTGAAACCAATAGTCTATTAGTTGTTACATGGTGAAAACCAAATACTTCATACAGATTTACTGAAGAGGAGGTGAGAAGGTTTTCAACGTGAAACGACTGAAACTCGATGCGGTTTGCTGTGAGGTGTTAATCTCCTACTTGATTGCAGCAAATCGTTGTATTTGGACATATTTTTGATCCACGTTGAAATATTCATGTTTACTACATGGCATAACCGCCTGTTTGCGTTCATTTGACTCAGTTAACGATGCATTAACATGTAATTTCCGACTGCAATAAGGTATAGCCTGCAAATTATGTTTTTCATAGGGGTTGGAATGGTTATATTTGTGACAGAGAAAGTTAAAACAATTTCAACGGGGATCCACTTATCACAAACAATGCATCATGTAGGAAACAGGTTAAAACGAAGTTAACAATTGTAGAAACGGAAGTTCTCCGTTATTCGGTTGCGTTCCGTTGACCTTCAACACTATTGATCATTTTCAAATGTCATACATTTCAAATTTCTTATGCCTGAGTCTGATTCTGGTAAATCACGTGACGATGTACGAAATGGTGGGCCATTCTTCCCATTCTGGTGGTAATCATGGTGCCAATACCCACAGAATCATCGCGCAACAGTGAAGAGATATCTTAATTTTCAAATAATGGACGCACCATCTTAGACTTGTGCTGACCAACTTAGTTCATTGATAAAAGTCATAAGTTATTCAATTGTATCATCTTTCATCTTCCCTACATCAAATGCTTTCGATAGATTTTATGTTGACCTGAGTAAAGTCCTTGCTTTTATCAGTATTTACAGTGTTTGGATCTGTCAGTTAAGCTCAGTAGCAAATAACCACCATTCTAACAAAGGCTCAATCTACTTTTTATCCTCTAGCATAAGACTGCTCAAAATAGGATACGTCAGCCGCTAAATGTCAACTGAAAGAAGTGACAGGAAAGTATTCCAAAATGTTTTGAGTGAGAATCAAAATACTGCTAAATAAGTTAATGATTTACGTGAGTTCAACTTGGAGCGAACTCCGCGTCCAGGGGTCATCTGTTGGAGTCAACAGGACAGTCACTGTGTCTCCTGTCGAGATGATCGGGCAATCTCATCATTACTCACAAATGAAAGTGGTCGAACGTTTACATATGTGAGGTCAATGGCGCATTGGTCAACGCGGTTGCCTTATGAAAGCCGGGATTTTAGTCCCGCTAATGGCTGGGATATGCATTACTGACGAGTTCTAATGAGAACGAAACTCAAGTCTTGTGGTTCTTTTCGAAAGAAGCTGGCTGGAATGTCTATCTGAATGTGACAGTTGCGATCAATTGTAGGTGATGTTCAATTTATATAAAAATCAAATATTTATTCTGGGCAATAGCCTGATGTCAATCCGTTAATATGGTTACGTTGTGCTCGGTCAAAACATTGACCTTGGAACACTTGTACTGTAACCTAGAGTGCTGCCGTGTTATCGGCGCTATCATGGTTTTTGGTTATGTAAGCCATGGACATGTCTTACTGGGTCTCTGAATCATTCTTGGTCACGTTGTCTCCTTCAATCGAACAACAGTTGGAACCATTAATTCGGAAGAAAGCAGTTTCCACTCTGCACAAAGTTGGTTCAGCATCATAATGGGTAACTTACACCGGAACGTCTCGCCTGCCTGCTCCTTTAAATATCCATGGTTTAGTTGCCATCACCTTTATTTCAGTATATGTTGGGTTGACGAGTGGCTGAAGATATTGTTTTTAGGAAGTGAAAAAAGAACTAAACTGGAATATCGATTAACCATTAGCCTACGACTTGGCTTCCACTCCAGAAAGTGTAATCCAGTTATGCATTAGTGTCAGCCAACATCGTAGTGCCGCTGATTATCATTGTAACATCAGATTCACTGTGTTTTTTATCTGTGGGCATGCAGATATGTGTGTGGGTGATTCTACGCCGCCTTTCATGGTGTGTCGTCGTTCAACCAACTGATTACCTTAGCAAACTTCATTCCATAACAAGGCTACCCAGTTAGCTCCGCTTCTCTCATATATGTCTGGATCTATTAAATATTTCACATTCCTAATCGTGCTGTATCGTGCTATATATTTGTTATATCGACTATGATGTTGCCATGATGTTGCCGATATCTGCTTTCAACCGAGGCTATACGCACGAGTGCAGTGACGCTTGTAACACTGTGGGTTTATTGAACACTAGTGTTCCGGCTCCGTAATCTAGTTTACTTGCGGGAATTTGTTTTGTTGCTGTGTTACGTTACATTGTTATGGAAACGTGTAAAACAAATTCACGATGCAGCGATCATCTTTAGTGTACTGTTTAACCAGGTAGATGATTTGGAATGTTTCATGTTTATAGCAGCTATTTCAACTTTGAAAGTGATTACTGGTAAGTTCGTTGATATAAACTGAACATCGCTCACGTATTGTTGGAGTTTTCGTATTACCGTGAGTTTTCCAGTCAACCTATTTCGAAAAGAAGTATTGAACCGGGGCTTCGCTCTTGTTTGAACTCCTCAGGAATGGTCATCCTTGCCACTCCGGTCACCATTTCATGATATAACACTGTTAACCACTATGCCAATGACGTCGCATTTGGCATAACCGAACATGACTACCATTTGATTGTAGGGCAAGTATATGAGTTATCTGAACATGATTCGCACAGTATTTGTCCACTCTTTTGTTTATTTATTTTCGTTCCATCGTTAAGCGTACATTCTATCACATGACTGTCGTCCACAGTCTACCCCACCCTTGCATCTAGATTCGCCGGCGATCTGTACAATGCACTACTAGGCATAAATTCAGATTGCGTATACATTCACAGAATGAATGTGTTTTGTTGAAATAATTTTAATCTCTGTATTTGAAGTCTAGCTAGGCTTTTCGGTGTTAGTTAACCAAAAATCTCATCAGGTTGATCTGCTTAGTGGTTAGTAAATTGAACCATATGATACACTGTTTGTGTCATAGCTGGTCAACACAGGATCCCTACGGTGTGTTAGTGTTTACTGTGTTTACTGGGAGAATTGAGTCACAGTGAAGCATTTGGTGCAACCTGGTTACAAATACAATTCCCAATGTAAGTGCCCATGTTGCATTTGTCTGATGGTGACCATATCTATTGAAACACTGATTTATCTTGTATGTAGATTCATATTTGATAGGTGAAAAAGAAAATCGCTAAGTAACATGTAAGTTATTCGCAGTGATGTAGCAAAAAGAACCATCTAAACTAAGGTTAAATATGTTCTATTATCATCCCTTCAAAAAATGTAAGAGCCACAATGTACTTCCGCAAAGATTGCCTCAAAGAATTTGCCGACGAATTCCAATGTTATGTGTTGGGTGAACTGCATACGAGCGGTAAATTGTGTACTCTTCATGACTTAAGTTGTCACACAAGAGTGATTAGCAAGTAAAACCTGTTTAAACTCGCCGAAATAACAACTGACCGAAACGACTAATCTTTATCTGTACGATCAAGAACATATCCGAAACGTTCTACAAAGTTCAACTTCGTAAGTAATTCTCGTATGGGTCTGTAGCATGAATGTCTATTTGTATGGTTTGCGTTTAGGCGGTCATAGTTATATGCGTAAAAAGGACCCATATCATTGGATATAATATGTCCAAAATGTTAAACTTAGAGTACCACCTGAACAATGCCAATTCAAGAAACCACAAAGGATAGCTGAAAACTTCCCTCTTCGAGCTTCTTAAATATCCGTACCATTGTTTGAGAATTCATGTTAAGGATTAGTATTAGTTCTATATTGTGTATGATTGTATCTTCACCACCTGATCAAACACATTTGAGGGTCGATCGATTTAAATATCGTTTTACTATCGTCACTATGCCAAGACACACGCTTCTCAACTTACTAAAAACTTTCTCAAGGCCGAATGTCACGCTAATAGTGAGAAAAAGGGATTTTAGGCCCCAGTAAAAAATTCATTATTCACTTTAACTGAAAAAGGCGAAGGTGTCATCAGTTTTGGTGACTTTGTCTCGATATAGCCTGTAAAACATGAAAACATGACATGATTACACTTTGGACACCCTCAAGCTTAACATCACGTGTATTTCTTACCAGATGTTTCGAAACTATTGAGTCCGTCCATACTGTCACCATTGTAATAATTCTGCTTGGCTGTAACCTATATATTTACATTTTGTTACAAGACTACAGCAACTAAATCATGATTTCTCGGTGGACTGCATATCGCTTAACCAGAAATCTGACGTGGAAAACACGCCCGATCACATAACCCCGCTGTGGTTACCTTCGGCAAGCACGACAGTGATGCGATCTAATCATTGGTAGTGTAGCTGTCAAGTAATGTGGAAGCATGTACTTCATTGTTTCCAGTAAAATTGTATCTATACCAACATAGTGGAGGCCATCAACTAGTTCTGGTTTAAGCAACTTGAATAATTGCATATGAATCAACAACTGGTGATGGAATACAGGCATTGTAACATTAACTGTATCTTTGTAAAGGAATATCGCATGCGCCCTATATCCTTCATTGACACAGGAAAAACAGGGTAGTTCACGTTTAGATATCACCGTAGGCTGTTGCTTTAAAGTGCCCACTACAAAGTTCACGTTATGTAACTGCTTTTTACTTCAGCTAAATTCATTAGGCTCAGTTATTAATGAACAAGTCCAAGCCACAAAACGGTGTGCTATGAGTGTAATTTTGGCTAACAGTGAAATACAGCAATATGATTTACTCTAACATCATTGAGTCCACGACACATACGTTCAGGCGTTTGGAGCTCGCATGATTTGCCGGGAATCAAACTTTACCTGAATTAAGGATACTAGTACAGAATGGGTTTGGGATACAGACTAATCGGAAGTCAAGAAACGACAATCGATATTTGTCTGCCAAATTATTGATCTTTCAACGAAAAGAATGGGGAACATCAGACAATAAAATACCCTGAACGGAGTGTACACACAGTGTTGCTAAACCTGTGGACATGGACGACACTGTTTCCAAAGTCCTTGTACACTATCAACCATGTGAATGTTTTACATGAATGTGATTTTATCAAATTATAGAGCTACTGAACGTGGGGTCAATAAGAACGTTTATGATGGACCAACTTACTTTGAATCCGGACAAATCGTTGCGTACAGTTTCCAGCTCGAAACGTAACTCCAGGTTTTCTTTGTTCAGTCGTAACAAATCTTCCTGAATGGCTTGGTCTATTTTCATTTTGGCCGGCGTAGTTAAACCTCTGTCAAGTAATTGCCGTTCCAAGGCTTGTACACGGTCAGTAGCCAGGCGCGCGCGCACCTCTGCTGTCTAACCGAGGACAACATGAAAAATTGATAAACCAGACTTCGCTTATATGCAAATGATTATTACGGTAGATTAATAAAAGCTAGGTTGTCGACCACAACAAAAATAATTAGGAAATGTTATCTATCTAATGCACAAAGCCTATTCTGATTATTATGTATATGTTGATGATCCTCAGACTAGCTTGTATGATAGCAGTTGCTTGGAAATGGCCAGAACTTCGTTCTCGTAATAACCTATTCAGTAAAGCAGAATTATTCTATCTCAGCACAACAGAAAGGCTTGGATCAGCTGGGACTTCGGAAGCTGACGAAGCAATTAAAACTGACCTAAGCTGTCTTAATCACTAGTCAACTGTGTCAACAATTTGATGAAGATACCGGTAAAGGATATTTCCCAGAAACATCAATGGCTCATTTGTAAGTGGGTGTTAGTTCAAAATTTCTAACTGAAAGCTACTGCAGTCTGATGTATACAAAAATCAGTAACAACTCTCTTTGTTAACAATTCTCCATAATTCAAAAAAAGGATATATCAGAAAGAGGATTTTATGGTGGGGATTCCGTTAATATGATACTTCACAAGTTGACAGTGCTACCATCGAATCATCATTATCAAAGTCGTAATAATAATGATGACGACAGCCATGTACACTAGTGAATAACTAACATCGAAATAAAATTGTCGCCGAAAGCTAGAATGTGTATTGCTTGTGTGCGTCGTGATATACATCGCTGTCTAATGACGATACGACTGCGGAGAGAAGAAACAAGTTCTAACCAGGGAACAAATGACAGGAAAGGGATAACACATAAGCAGTGAAAACATCCATGTACAAATTTAGTCATCTAACATCGGGAAACCTACAGGATGCGAACAAACAACTAGACTGGAAATGAGGGTAAGACACGGTCAGCAAGAAAGTGTTCTTGTGAATTTCACCGTCTCTTATCATCAGCCATACTCATAGGACACACATCGCGGACAGACAACGACAGCAACACACCATACTGAGTCGGATTAGCTGCCATCTCACCTAAAACCTCTAGTTACTCACTGTGTGAGTTGTAAGACTTCTATTTTTGAGCGACGAATCCGGTTCACAGTGGTCAGCCCTTCGAATGTTGTCTCGTTTCTCTAAGCTAGCTTGATATCTGTCCACGCTGCTTCTCAAACCACTCATTTGCGGCCTCGAGAGATACGCTCAGCGTTGGGGCTGCTTACCTGCGAACTGTATTACTTGGCTAAACTAACCAAGTTTGTGCATACTAATTGCCGGAGCAAAGAAAACAGCTTACCCCTCATTGACAACTAACTTCTCTGCTGTTTCTCCGATGATGTTTCCCGACACGAGCGAATATATGTAGACATCGACAATCAAACACTTGTGGACGGTTCATGTCTTCTACTCCAACTGGCCGTTTTGCAGCTTAGAAATAATTCGTCCCTCATAATAATACTAATATTAATAATCATAACAGTAATACTAATAGTCAACATCATCAGTCTCATCGTCATCATCACCATTATAACTATCATCATTATCATTCCCATATTATCATCCTGAACAGCAGAAAGCTGTTGCTAATCCTGTGGTGAACATGGACGCCTAACTGCTATTCATTCAAAGTAATAGGAATTAGGGCTGGTATGAAAACAAATGAATGCATAAGCACCGACTAGGACAAATCAAATATTGGCGCTACTGAGTGGGTACATGTTTGTACACCTGCATGCTACACAGAGTAAGTGCGTCATCACAAACCTACTGACTCACGTAGAAAGTTGATGCGTTGAGGTTCATAAGCGCTTTGTGCATAAGTTGCATTAGATATTCTATCCCAAAGTTTTCATTTGAAAACTGTCCTCAGTTTTGTTACGGTTGCCTGATTGATCCCAATCGTTTTTAAAATAAACGACTGCCAATAGTAAGCACTGGACTGTTCAATCATTAGATATACATTTCATTTTAAGCGGACATATCAAGAAATCACTTGCGACGGTGATAGGTCCACGCTGGTATTTTTATGTCAAGACTCGCTGTTCCTTTTGTAGACAATTACAGAAGGCGCTAAACCTCTAGTAAAGTTGGAAAAACGGCCGGCTTTCTTAAAATATGTTCACTTTAGGGTGTAAACAATCAAGCGAAATTTCTAACGACAAGAAACGTATCATTTGCTCTTATATCAAATACGCTAGAAAAGTAGATCCCACAAACCTCCAATGCCATTGAGTGTGAGCCCATAATTTTTGTATCATTCGGTAAATTTAATGAAATGCGTTCAGCCCGCCGTAATTTTTCCACTTCCGATTTCAATGCATCCACCTGTTGGTGTAGTGTCACTCGTTCGGTTATTTCCGCGGGATTTTGGGTCCCGGAGTTTGGTCGTGCTGGCCTCGCAAGTAAATCCTCAGAGCCATCTGGGAGTGCACCTGGCCCCCAGCGTTGTGTTACGCGTTCCTTGAGCAGTTCATTTTCACTAAAAGTGAATAGCAAACAAAATCAGTTGAATGTCGACGAATGTGTTTAACTGATTATTCACAATGGAAAGGTGCTTCTCAACAATGGTAATAAGGAAAAATCTACCTTCTTTATTTTGGCTCTGCTTGCATGGAAAAGTTTGTCAGGTTACAATGCTTCAAGTAATTAGGACATCTTAAGAATGTGTTAGGTCAAAATCAGGTTCGTTAACATTGGCCGACCAAATTTATTTGAATACGTATATGCTCTTCGATGTTACGTGTTGCTGACTTTGGTATTAGGTGAGACCACAGTGCTCACAAAAGATGCCTGCGTGAGTCATTGTCGTTTGAAAACGTCACTGTAAATATTAAGTATGTGAACATTCTTTTATAGCATAGAGTTGTACTGAGCGATGCTATATCGCCCGTGTGCGTTCAGTCTGCTGATTACGCTAACACGTTTTGTTCAGACTTACCGAGTAGCGCGCTGCAGTGCTCTTTGCGTCATTTCCAGCTGCTTCTTCATCTCACTCAACTCGGATGTTTTCGCTGTTAACTGTCCTTTCAATCTGGCTAATTCTGTTTCCATACGCTTTCCGGTTTCCCAATCATGAGAAGCACCCATTTTGGCAGTTTGTGCGGTCTCCTGTGTCCAAGGGAACATGTACCATAAATTACACTCACGGGTCCAAACAATAAGAACGTATTGCAAAACTGTGTATTTGAAAACCGGAGAACAACCTTGTTTGATAAAACGCTAGTCAATTGGATACTGACGAGCACTGTTAATCAGCTTTGGCCATGCTACAAGCTTTGACCCGAAAATTTTGTGCACTTCATAAAACTTGCTATCCCATGTAACTCACATAACTAGCCATTGCACGTAAGTCATGTTCACCAAAGCAATAACATTAAAATAATTATTCATTCTGAAATTCAACTTTATGATCAGAGTTACGGTTTGATATGTTTTCAGAATGTATACTTTATGCTAGCTAAACAAGTGCTACTCATCCAAAAGGTTTATTTAGCTATTGTTAGACTGAGCATTTTTCAATGAATAGTATATGTAGATTGAACATCACCTAAAAGTGATCGCAGCTGTCGCATTCTCATACTACATGATTATTAAGTTGCAAGGTGTGAGAACCTTGGTGTTGAAAATTCAAGTCTTGACCATGGTTTTTCAATGATTAGGTCCTCTCGTTTCCATCTCTCATTTCTTAGCTAAGGCATGTTTCTTTCTTCATGCTAGTACGGCGGTTGAGCATCAACCCGAGCGACTAATGTACCAGTGTCTTCGATGATGATGTTGACAATTGTTTGTTTGTGTGCCCTTAAAAATTTTCCTTTACGCACATTCGAAACTTGTCCCGTGGTACGTGGAAACCAAAAGATATGATTCTAACTGTTCCAAACCAAATCTGGATTCAGAGTGAATGGGTTACCTTCAGGGCTCGAACAGTTTCATGGTAGGGCTTCTCAGGGACCATTCGAAGCCGTTTATTTTCTTCTTCAAGACCACGAATTTTGATTTCTAACTCTTCCAGACGACGTTTCATGTTGGCTTCGCCTCCTAATGTCTGAATTGAACGGAATGTAACAGATGACACAAATCTGCTATCTACCTGTTTTGCTCAAAATTGACTACCATGCGAACATTCGTAAAAAACACTAACTATTGGGAATGGACGTGGAACTGATTGCTGGGGGTGATGGTTCAAACATTTCAGTGTTCGTCATGTTTAGCACTAAGGTTGCAAAGTGACATCATCAGAATGTGAGTAAACTGGCTTATAAGCTTGAACGTCCAACCTCCTCTCTCAAACCCCTACAAACCAATGGTGCCATTTAGTTTGGTGACGGAAATTTTCAATTCAAATGCCGCGCTGGACGTAAAACTACAAATATCAGACCCTAGTAAAGAAGTACATAACCACACTTGATCAGCCTTAGTGTTTCTGAATCTTGAGGTCATCACGGTTCGAATACCTACTCTGGTACGTAATGAGTCTTTAGAACTTCACTTGCGTGGTTGATAAGGGAAAAAATTGCTCAACATCCAGGAATGACATCGTTCTCATTATGAATAGTGTCCTTGGAATATTTGAACGTAGTATGAGCAAAAAATGGATGCATCACATCTTGTATTAAGTAAATGTTAAATCTATACCGCTTGCACTTTACCTGATACACCATATTTGACGTTCCTTACTCAGTCTGTTTTCTGAACAGCAGCCCAATGAATACGGAGTTACTCACTTCCTAACTTCATTCTTGCAGGATCGCTTGATAATCCTCGGTGTTACCATCTACGAGTACTCCGATGATGTTATACCCAAAAGGACAAGCTCAGCTTAAATAGGAATATACACACGAGACCCAATTGTGCAGAATCTTCGTTCCGGTTAGAATCAAAACGGCGACAGAAAACGTGCACGCTGAAGCTGTGAGTTCTCTTTCAACTAAAGAATGTGACTTTACCGAGGGCTCTGAAATCCCAAATTTTTGACGAGTTACCCGCGCATCTTACTATGTTATGTAGAATCTACCGAATGTCTTAAGGAGCAGACTGCCTCGATGAAATTATTAAAGAGGTCAAGACTGGAATACATCAAAGCAGCTGCTGGAAGCTACACCTGGACTTTAGTATTGCAGCATTGTAGATTTAGCTCACACACTTCTACAAGTAAGTCTTATAGTTTGATTTCATCTAAACTAATGAATATTTTACACTAACAAATGGTATACGGAAATACCGAATGAAAATAGTAGAGTGCTTCAAAAACTTTCTACTTACCTCAATTTTGATATGCCGTCTGTCTGTTAAGATGCAAGACTAGTAAATAATTCCAGTTGAACTACTCCTTCTCTCAGTCAGACTGGTCATACTCTGACGAATTAACCTGTTGATTTTCCAACTGCGGTCCCATGTGACTACGTACTGTCGATGTCACAGACACAAGACGATGTTACTATTTGCTTTTGAGTTGCCTAATATTTTTAGAAACCTATCTTCAAAATGTATGTCATAGCTAATGATCATACTATCCTCCAGTTTTGTCTGTTACTATTACAAATACAGAATAAAATCATATGAGCAACGCGTTAGATCAACTGAACTCTTCTTGATGCTAGCGACTAATTAGCGACCAAATATAACGTTTGTAGTAAATTTTTGTACACCATCACCTTTGGTTTCCCGTGTGAAATTTATGGAGTTTTTAGCGTTCGTTTTTCACCTAGTAAGTTCAGCAATGTTGTGATTAAATCTTTTATAGAACTACAGTAAATACCTAAAGTACTGGTCAAGTTTGCAGTAAACAAATTGGATGACCTGTCTGAAATAAAGGCTGACAAGCATCTAATTAATGGAACAGTTTTCACTATAATTAACTTACATATCTAACTACGACTCTTTTAGCATATTCTGTGTAGTCTCAAAACACACATGCCAAATGTCTAAGAAGTCAGACTAAACAATCTAACTCTGTGTTGCTATCATTACTTCTGTCCATTAAGGTGAGAATGTTTTACAAACCACTTACTCTAGCTTGCTTGATACGATCCAGCTGTTTGCGCATTTCTTGGCATTCTTGTGTTAGTCGTTTGTTTTCTCTCTCAAGTTGGTTAACTTTCGAATTGGTCTGATCACCTGAAAGCAAAAGCCACAAAAGTGGGTTGGTTTTTGGAGTTACCGTTAGCAAAATACGTGTTTCCCATTGCTGGGATAGCCATTACGCGTCATACTGTCTTCACTGAATTGTCGTATTGCTTATAGTAAGACTACAACAGAATATGTGGTAATTTTTATTCCGGCACGTACGCGGTCAGCGAGTACGGTTCTAAGGTCTCAGAATTCAGTCACCTGGCTGAGTAGTAATGTGTTCAAGGTAGAACTGTGTAAGCGAGGTGATCGACCTATTAGTCGAACGTCAAACGATCAGATATCAGTTTGAACGACTCAAGTAAATGAGAATCCATCAGTGAAAGTCCCTTCTGGGATGGGGTGGAGAGTGGGCTACTGTATCCTAATATTCGTTTATTTCACAGCAAACTTTACCTTGCACAATGTTTGAAATTCGCAGCACCTCAATGGAAGCGTAAGAAGTGTTTCAAACGCCTTAGGTACTGGCCATTTCATCCTCAGATATCCGATTCCATTGGCATTCCGCTAATATCAGTGCACTCCTAAATCGCTCCAGGAATGGTTGTTCACTTCGATTACCTTAAACATTACGCATATATATTAGTCACATGCTATTCTCACAAACTTGTTCAAAGTTGGACAGTTGGTATGTGATCGTGGACAGACTTTTCTTCAACCTGTTTCCAACCCGGTGTTTAGTCACTTAACTACGCACAACGACGAAAAGCTTCAAACAGCATTTTTGGCTATGGATTTGTTACTACTAACAGAAAGTGTGTAGTGTGACTGAGACATCATCTCAATTCTAGTCCACTGAATAATGCCTCACGAAAGCGTGACCAAAGTTCTGGTCCCGGCAGTGGCAAGTATATGCCATGCTGACGAGCTCCGATAAGTGCGAAACTGGATCTAATGTTTTTTCTGAAAGAGACCGGCTGGAATGTCTATCTGAAGGCGACAGCTGCGATCAACTGTGGGTGGTGTTCAGTCTATATGTTCAGTCTATATATATACTCATCAGTAAAACGATTTTGTACAATCAGGATGGGCGGAACTATCCGGGACAGTCGAAAGGTAACCTTGGCTATTTTTCGCCTGTTGGACCTTCAGTTCGCTATGCTCACTGGTGGATTGGTGACCTCGACTATTACTTTCGGTATCTGCCTTCGGTCTTCTGATTTCGAGAGTGTTCGTAGGCCGCTACGCACTATATAGACACCTTGTAATTTCCTCCCTGTTGCACACTTTTTGGAGCTAAACAAAGCCGTTTTTTGCTCCTATCTTTTGGGTTGTCTTGGGAGCAGTTACGAGGACATTCGCATCATTTTCGTAACCGAGATTTTCCTTGTTAATTATTACGAGGAGGAGAGTCCGATTTCCGTCAAGCACATTACTACATCGAGGACAAACCAGCGTATTCTTTCGAGGGTTTACAACACATCCCTCAGTCCAGACCTGATGTGCTCTGTCACCCTAAAAAGCTGCAGCAACGATTTAACGGAACCGCTTGCACTACATTCAGTTCTCTTGTCAAATGGCTATTAGCCGATAGCATGCGAACATTTCCCAATCACACCTATCTTCAAAGGTGGACACAGTGGTTATTGATTTCAGTGGTCTCCAAAGTATTTGTCAGTTTACTAGGTAACTTTCTGGGCCAAGGTCGAAAACCTCAAACTTGCTATCAAGAAGCAGGACGGCTTTCGTAAAAAATATTCAT
This sequence comes from Paragonimus heterotremus, assembly GCA_013368495.1. Taxonomy (NCBI): domain Eukaryota; kingdom Metazoa; phylum Platyhelminthes; class Trematoda; order Plagiorchiida; family Troglotrematidae; genus Paragonimus; species Paragonimus heterotremus. The sequence goes on along the minus strand of LUCH01000729.1, from coordinate 75,592 downwards.
GTCACGAATATACTAAATGCTGGTGATCTTTGGGCCGAGGCTGATAACACAGGTTTGAAAATTGATGTGTGTAATATAGGTTTTTCCAAAGCTTTCAACAAGGTTAATCACTCCGTCTTGCTAGAAACGTCATAATTAAGGCCTGAACGAACGCTTACTTACATGGCTCAAAGACTGTCTCACTGAAAGTAGGCTCAACTTCAGCAGGAATGGAGGCTTATAAGAGTAGTGCAGTGAAGATGAGCAATCGTATCATACTACTCATACCGCGGCTATTCAGTAGCAGGTGCAGAGCATATATTTTGGCATCGTACAAGCCACAGGAAGAATGCAGGAAAGATAATCAAAGTGCATCATCGCTCAAAATGGTCCCTGCTACTTAATGGAAATAAGCATTGACGTCTGCGGCAGCCGCGACGGCCTGAGGCCGAATATCGTGTACAAATGAGTGGTTTTGTGTCTGGCGACTTTCCCTAGGGATCCACACTATAATCCCTGTCGATCATTCTTTTCATTCTTGAACTACTCAGCATAGTCAAATCATCAAGGCTGCTGCACGAGGATGACCCAAAACTTTGACAAGTTCTAGAGTACTCATGGCAGCACTTAAGTTGGACTGTCCAAATCAGTAGTCCATGAAAAATAATTCACCGTTCAATATAAACATACGTAATCGTGTACGTTCGTCGTAAAATCTGCGCCCACCACTACTTTGGCTAGTCGTGTCAGCATGCGAGCGAGACCTAGGGAGCGTAGTGGCAGACAACTTGAGTTTGTCTACAAACTGTACAGGAAGAATTTGCGAAACCTTCCAACCTGACGTTTTTCACACTCTGCTCGTCTCCACAATCCACTCACACCTGGAAACGGATATATAGGTCTGTCGTCTCTATCTAAAGAGAGATTCGACACCTATTAAAATTTAGAGACAGGCTGCCAGATAAATCAAAGGGCTCATGAAACTTCTTTCCCCACAAAATCTGGCAGAATTAGACCAACTCGGGGGAGACCTAATTCTCAATTGGAAAGAACTCCACATCTCACGTCATCCACTAGCCCATCTCTTCACACTAAACACGTTTGAATGTCTGTGGATTAGTCGCTGAAATTGGGTTATGGAATGGGAAGGTTATTTTGCAGACGGAACTGCTTCACAGTTAAGGTCTGTCCGCATTCGCACGCACTGCCCAACTTTTTGTTGACCACCGAATCGGTTGAAAGTTCTAAAAC
>LUCH01000729.1:0-26460 GCA_013368495.1 Paragonimus heterotremus | reverse complement strand
ATTAATGATTTCAGATGAGACCCAACTGTGAAAAGTCAGCGCTTCGCGGCTCGATTCGAACCAGCCACACAAACACCATGGCTCTACGCGGCAACCCGTCTACCAGCTGAGCTACGAAGCCACGCCAGGAGCTCGGAAATTTCACATTTGGACTCGGTTACCCACCCGTCCCACTGTCTCATATGGAATCCACCAAATGATCCAGGGGATCGACTGCCCCGGCAGGATTTCTCGAACAGTTCACGCTGGAATCCACCAACGCAACTGTTGAGCATAGAAATATATATAAATGGGATTAAAATCAACGTTCAATAAGATTGAGATAGTAAGCCATCGTGCAACAAGACATTACTCAACTTCCACTAAACCGAATTATCGGATCATGCGTCGTAGTCTTGCACGTAATACATAAGTAATCATTGTTTAGCAATGTCAGTGCACTTCTGCCTTTCTGTAGCTTTCAAAGTTGTGCGACGAGAGGGTAACCACTTCTAAGCAATTTTGACTTGTCATTGGCATGACGATTTCTGGAAAGATTCAGAACTAAATGGAAAATTTAATGATGCCAATTAAATGTTTGGCAACATTTTGAATAACACTATTTTAGAAGCAAAACGGTCCAAGAAGTCACGGCAGGATTCGTCGATCAAAGAATAATTAGCATAGAAAACAGGTGAAATTCTCAGTACACAGAACTTTTATCCCTTCGCCTCCGATCATACTTTTGTGAGCTTTGAAGCATTTCATCACGTTTGTGCACGTCACAATCGACATTCACGCCAACTATGCTGCAAATGAAACTTCTTCAACAGAAGAAAAGAGGGATAAAGTAATATGTTGTCCAATGAACTGCTGGTTGTAATCTAAGGCTACCTAAGGCCAGATCCTCCAGGTGGACAAATCAAGATACACCTTGCCTTACTTTGATGGAAAACAAAAGAAGGCATCAGTACTAAATCGCAAACATCAAGTTATTCAAGGAGACGTAGACTCTGAATATTTATGTATTGTCAGGATGAAGACATGGGAGATTTTTTGTCATACGTAAACAGGTGAATGGAGAAGTACATCGCGATGTTCCTGAACCATCCTGAATCGAGGATACTCAATCAACGCTTGAATACTGTAGAACGATAAAGCCCAAACGTAGCTGCTTTGTTTTAATTCATCTAGTCAAATCGTTACACAGAAACAAGCTCTCCTCTAGCTAGCGTGCTATCAAGGTTTTGGACTCGGAAGAAAAGGACCCTGAGTACAAAAGTCACAGCGTGGAAGAAAAAAGTGCCGGCAACACAATGATGCCCGCAAATTTTCAGCGATAATAACATTAAAAAGATGGTCATAATTTGCATTGAGAGGGTGAAAAAATGTACGAATCGTTGAATCCTAAAAGTAATAAACGCGGAGGGGATGATGTGTTATACTGACGGATAGAAGACCGTCCGTTATTTTTGCACTAACTGTAAAACGGCAGAGTTCTGATTCTATACGTATATCATGCTGTGTCCAAATGTTCACTGACTTGACATGCAAGATGAGAGTTTCAAGCTGAAGTCCCGTTCACGTCATCTGCTCCATGTAATTGGTGGCTTAAGCAACTGGTCTAGGAAAATCGTAGACCCGAGGGTGAATTAAGTAGCAGTTCTGTATTGTTCCATTTTGTAATCTTCTACAATTTAAGCCAAATAAACCGGGCAATCTATGGTAAACTTTATCTGTCTAGTCTAACGGGAGGTGCTGGCGAGTAACCTGCTATGTACGCTTGCGGGCCATTTTTTTTACTCCGTTTTGCAGTTGATTGAATCACATTTTTACGGGTCAACCATGTTAACCACTGTGCCGTTGACTTCACATTAAGCATGACTGAATAGGTATATGTATCAAGGTTATAGCGCGATAGGTTCAGGAATGGGTGGTTTGAGTTGTAGTCCCGATCGTGACAACTATATAAACTACAGATAAGCTTTACCAAAGCGAAACTCGAGTCTAGTGCTTCTTTTTAAAAGGGGCTGATTAAAATGTTACTGAGTAATATGACAACTGTTATAACTTATGATGAATGTTTAGTTCATTTAAGACAAACTCTTCCACTACCCACTAGTAATCAAAACATCGTTTATGATTTCAACGTGGAGGAAAAATCCAGTTGCCAGTTATTCACATTTTAACAATTAGATAATCGGTGATGTTAAAGGACAGCACACATGTGGTCACCTTTGATGTTAACCAAAGGTTTCATTTACCAAAACAAATGTACGTTACTCACAGTGTAAAACATTATCTATGTGAACATCCATTAATTGGCGTTAATTGATTGGCACGTTTGTAATCAAGGACAGAGTTCGTTTATGAAACTCGACACTCACTTCAACTCACAGATATCCATGAAATCATCAAGCTTACTAATGAGATTTGAACAGAATTCAGTTTGATTTGTGATATATCTTCCCACCGCTAAACGAAACGCACCGATAAGTTAATAGACGCTTCCGAGAACTGAAATCCACAACCGTTACAGATACGCAAAACACAATGCCCAAGTCAACTTCATCCTTGGGATAAAGCCACATTTAAATGAGCCACTGCCCACGTCAAATGGTGAATTCACAGGAATATGTTAAATGACACATTGATGACTGATATTATGAGAAGTGGCGAATTATGAATTAGACGAACTGACAAATTATAACATGTTATGCTACATTTAAATGTACCGATTGTCATCAACCTAAAGAAGTAGCGGATTACAACAGACGGCCAATAAATCGAAAGTCACTAGGTATTTTGAGAACTTACTATATAAACAAGATTTTGATAACATATTTGGTAGCGAACTTTCTTACCTCGCGTTCTTTTTGAAAGTCTTGATAAAGTAAGCCTTGTCTGTGACGGCACACAGCAAATTTTCGTCGGTAATCTTCGACTGTACGGTTCATTGTAGCAACCTGCTTATCCCTCTCCTCTAACTCCGTGAGAACTGAGATTAAATGCTCTTCCAGTTGACTTAAAGTGATCTCAGTATTTGGGGCCAGATCTGCTGGCAACGGATGCACTGCCAAGTCGGTCGTGTCCACATACTTACCGGTCAACGATTGCAGGGCCTTAAGTTGAGCATCACGCAACCGCAATCGCTCTTCGGCCTGACGTAAAGAGATTTCGGCTGTTGCAGCACCGAGGCGAACTTCACGCAACTCACGTCGAAGCTCGTTGTTTGCTCCCTAAAATGTGATGATTAGAAGAACCGGAGACAGAAAAAATGTTTCATACAAATCCAAAAACACTGGGTTGTAAACTGCACAATGTGGTCAAGACAATAGGATGTTCACTAAATCCATTTTTCTCAGTACCGAGTAGCTGTTTGATTTTTGAGAACATACTTCCATGAAATGGGGGGCATCTGATAGTTAGTTTTTGTACGCTGGAAATATTCATTCTCAGATGTGATAACATTTTGTCCAAACGAATTGAAAGTAGATATTTCCTAGCTGGATGGGTCACATATTTGGAAAAACACTGACGAGGAACACCACTAATATGATGATAACGATGACGCAACGGTTGTCGCAATTTTGAAATTAAACCACAATTCACTGCTTCCTTTTAGGCTTCCCAGTAATTTGAATAGATAACATCAAAAACTCAAACGATCAATTTAGGAATGAGCCCATTCTGTCTTAACCGCTGGCGTTTTGGCTGGTTGTATCTTGGAAAATGACTTACTGGAGCTGTTTCATGCAAGCAAAGTATTCTAGTATGTTGACTAAATCACTCAATATGAATTTATCTAAACAATGCTTCTGGTTTTGTAACAAAGTCTTACCAATAGAGATGCTTCTAACTTAAGGGACACTCAGTGCCAAACGTTGTTTCTATTTGGATTTCATGTTGAAACCTCATTAATGTTCATTGGCATAGGATACGAGGTAACCATTTAATGACTTGGCAAAAGAGGATAGAAGCAACTGATACATTAGTCTCAGCAGGTTGTGTAGTTTTCCGAATCTGACTCACCGTGATGAGAGATAACAGTAGCGAAGATAGAAAATTGGGTTCTGCGGTAAAGTTTTTATCGTTGCTTCATTGGAAAAAAAGACGTTTTAAGGGACCGAACGGCAGAAGTCGTATGAAAACTGTCTCAAAAATTTCCTTGCGGGAGGCAGCGATCGGATATTAGATAACTATGTTCGAACATGTAGACTTTTGAGAAGTATACTTCTCTCTTTCCTTTTGTTTTGCCTCTAAATTATAAATTGTTACGATTGTATGGTGTTTACACAGTACCTTCAGCCACGAACGCATTGGTATTGATGGTGATGAGGCTGGTGTTTATAATGACACATGTGTACAGTAAAAAAGTGTAATCATAGGCTAATACACCACTCGAGTGGCATTGTTGCTCACCCGATTTCCACACTATTTCCGTTCACCAGACGAAGATGTGCCTGTTAGTAGACACTGTTACGGCGCGAGAGGTTATGCTTGAGGGAAGTCGTTTGACAGGCAATCTGGGAGAGCACCATATAATTGTTTTGTAGTCGTTAATGTGACAGCTACTAGCGGTGATCCAAACAGTCTGGAATATCCAAACCACCCCAGTCTATCAAGGGCCAGTCACATTCCACCTCGTGTACAAATACAGGCCTCTTGATGTGTGCAACGATAGTCTGGCGTTAGAATATTTTAGCCTAGATCAAAGTTGCTGACTGGTATGACCTTTAAAATTTGGTGCTCATTGTAATTTACGTCAGGCAAGGAATTCGGACGTAAATGAAAGTGCTGCATTCTGAAATCATCCTATGCAAAAAGGAAGTATCCATGGCATTCGCTGGAATTCCCAATATACCTTGCGGATGAATCCAGTACGCAGTTGGGGTCTAAAGCGAGTTTTTTCTAAATCCAAGCACCGTGAGTACCATATAGCACGAAACTCCAGTTTCATGCTTCTTGTCCAGCTTTGATGTCCATGGCAGCCTGGGAAGAGAGTTAGCTGACTGTTCACACAGTTATGTGAAGCTATTTCTCGATTACCAGCTATAATATCATCGGTATGCGAACTGTAGCATTCCAGTTTCAGACAGTTTACCAACTGTTCAATACACTTTCTACAGAACAGTGGACTAGTTTGTTTCTGCAATGAGTTAATTAATGCCCAAAGTTTTCAGAGGTCTGTAGGTACTCTCTAACGACAGTGACTCCTTTAAAGTGGTTGGTGAACTTACTGATCTGATAACCGGTTTCGAATACGACGATTGGTCTAATCATGTTAGTAAATGGGTCGTTAAAGTTCGACCAAGTTTGTTAACCTTAGCTGCCCATGAAGCCGGCGCTGATTCAGTCTATAAATTTCCAGTGTGTGAATAGTTGACATACTGCATGGACAATGACAAAACCTGTATTCCGGTGGCTTCACTAAACAGCACATCTTCTTAAAAATCAGTCAGGTGTACGAATTGACGGATACCTTGTGTGTGACTTGGAATAGACCAAAACCAGCGATTCGATCGGCGTAATACGAGGTAGGGGTGTGTAGGTTTTAGGATCAAGACACAATCTTGTATTACGTTAGTAGATTCCAAACTGGGCCCCAAAGTACTATGCCCATTTGTGAATATACAAGTTGTGAGGTACGTAAAGAAACCAGAGCAATCGATGTTCTTGTTATGAAATCTTATGTACGCTTGTCAACTACATGCACTTTAAACTGTGAATCCGTTGTGTTGCATTTATTTTGACCATTAAGCCTGACACATCGCACTGTGGGTAATATTTGGGAAACAACTATTCACACATTAGCAGTATAGAAAGAAGCTGTGATTTATCACGAAACTGAACAGGTTTCTAACTCTAGAGTGTGTCAAAAAGATGCGTCCAAAAGAGAAGAAAATAAGTCGCAAACAGTGGAGTTTTGGACCAGCACCTACGAGTACAATCATAATAATTATTTCTACCTGACCTTTGCACTCGATTAGCTTGTGTACACTTTTTGATATCGTATATCAGGAAGTTTATTTAAGACTGATGTGAACAGAGTTAAACAGTCACTGGTACGGAAAAATTCAACTAGATGTTTCCGTAACTTGACCGGATATTTCGTCTAATTTTGCGGAACTTGTTTCTACTCAACCGTGCTATACGGTAAGGTAACCGTCAGGTGTATGAAGACCCAAAACATTTTCAACCGTGAGACTAGCTGATAGGATACTATTCAACGAAACCAAAACTCTGAAAATATAGTCCTTGAATGACGAATATTTACGCTAAGACAGAGAAGCAAAAGAGCGGTAAGAATTTCCCAGTAGGTTCTTCAAAATAAGCCACAATTCAACTCAATGCTGTCTGAGAAAACTGCGTTATTCGGCTACCCGTAAATACCCAATTCATTTCGACACCAGAATTTACTAAGAATAAATTTACGGCTGTGATTAATTGGAAAGACATCAAATGCGATTCGTACGCAACTTGTAAATTTCTGTGGAATAGTGACAAGTTCACCTGGCAGTCATCACCATACCAATGCTAGTTCACTGAATTCGGCTAAAAGCCAACTCAGATTAACTTTAGCCGTGTTCACACAGTTTCTGCTCCTGCACAAATAACGTTGATGGAATTCATCATCACACACTTCTCTTTTTATCCACTTTCTGCTTCTAGATCATGTTCAGTTGTTTCCACGACCTAATACGTTATGGACTTGGGTTACGGTATAAATCAATTATTCACATGTCATCTAGATTTGTTCAGCTAATACTTACTTCCAAATGATCTACACGTGCTTTCAAAAAGTGTCCAGTTTCCAAATCTTCACTGAGATTGCGTGCGTCCAAACTTGCCAACAGTTTATCTAGTGTAGGACATTCCAGATAGTGAACACGTATGCCAGAGTCATCCGTTGATTTTCCTTGTCCCTGTTTTGTACTATTTTCGCAAAGTGCTTGGATCTGCGATTGCAGCTCTTTCAATCCAGCCTCCAGACATACATTTGCATCGGTCACGTGATCCAAGCGAATTTTGTACTCATCAGCCCGGCGACGTTCTGATTCAGTTGTTTCGGTAGCTCGATTCAGTTCACTGTCCAACGCACTAATCTGTATTTATAGAATGAGTAAACACGAGGATAGGTTTACATTTTTTTACACAGAAATTAGTATCGACAAAACGAGGTTGGAATAAGTGTACCAAATTCACATTATCACAATCGCAAAATTTCTTTGACGGCGATAGACCTAGCTGTTCACCAAACCATCATGTACAAAAACTGCTTGTACCCGCATGATATACGCAAACCAGTGTCAAAAGAATTTGAGTTTAGATTTGTGATAAACATGTACTGAAAACGGTATTGCATTCAACCGGCCTTTGCCGGGATATGTGAACTGTTACTGTTCTGAAAGTAGGCGTGTTTTGTAAGCTGTAACTTAATTAATAAAATAATTAATCGGTCAAACTGTAAAGTAAAGTTGCTGACGAATTTTCACTTAACTCAACCAAGACTTAAATTACATCGATTATGGAGCCCGTTAGGAGGAGGTTTTACTCATCGAGGCTAAATTCAACTGTTTTCTTCAAAAAAAGGTACACTATTGTTAAATTATGGGTTAAATTACAGGTTATCACAGAATTTGCAGGTTTGAGATGATTTCACGATGGTCTACATATGTATACAATTTTGAAAAGATTATTTCGGCATGAAAGCGAGAATGCTTATAATCCACTTCAACTTCAAAATGGCAGTCAACCACTGTAACTGTAAACGGAAACGTTTTTACCCGCTAGTGTGTGATGAGATCAGACAGCAATTGCAAAACTTAATTTGTGAAGGAATTTTTGAGTACGGAAATTTTAGGGTGGGTAGTTGACGCAAGCGATTAAAAATGAACTGTTTGTCATCAGTTGTCGAATGAAGACTTGACTTTTAGAGCCATTGGTATCACTCAGTGACTTCATGCATTCCATTTGAAATATTTGTTTGAAATGGAACGGACTTAAATCACAAGACTCATAGCTTATCAGTTTCAGGATTTTATTTTCAGTTTTTCCTCGGACAAAATAACAGATGACTTTCCGCTGCATTGTGTAAATTCTGATATGCACCTCTTATCTAATGAAATCCTAACCGTAATGCTGGTGACATTGTACTGCTAGTTAAAACCTCTTAAGCGATACAGACAGTTTTAGACGTTGTCTTGTTTTGTGCCAGATACTTCCGAATGTATCTTTGCAGCCCCAAAGTATAGTGCTTCTACAACACTTCTTTCATTGTGTAAGCATCATATAGGATAATAGAGCCAGTGAGGTTGTTAACCGATTGGTATACTTAGAAAGTTGTATTAGCATTGATGGAGGCATAGTAAATGAACTAGAAGCCATAACTTCCTGGCTAGATCGGTATTTGTTGACCTGGGATACCAATGAACGCAGAAAGACACCCCTATCAAAGCTTAACGTTCACATAAGTAAAACACCTCGAGGACCGTATTTCTGCATGGTACTGAGACTTAGTAACTAGGACCAGGAGACATGAGCCTTCTTCAGCTGTTCAATCATCAGTATTTCGGATCGATCGCTCGAGTTGGGTGGCACCAAAGGGTAAGCAGCAAAGAGGCTGAGAAACAAATGTATGACTACAAATAGCAAGTGAGGCTATACGTTAATTTCTTGTGTACTAATAGGCCTAAATGGTTAAGTCGGATGTGGATATCATCCATCTGTCTGCAACACAGAGTAGATGTTGTCAAGACCTTGGATGACTGGTTGCAAGTACGAGGTAAACAGCTCACGACTTGGCGTGGATTATTTGTTTGCAGGTTGTGGGCATCTTGATGCTGAATTGTTGAAATCAAATATGTGTTTAACAAATGGGTCATATCTCTTCCATCATTTTGCTACCAAGCTGGGGCGCAGTTATATGACAATTAAGTATGGACAAGCCATACATGCAATGTTATTCACGAGGGCCGATATGGTAATGTCAATATAATGAAGTTGAAACGGCAGAGTAAAAGTTGAAAGTATTTTAAATAAGATAAAACACAGGTACGTCGGTTAATGTTGTGTTTGTAAATGTATACATGACAGCTTGTTTGCTGTATTACTGTTTACATTCACAAAATAGTTAGAAAACTTACTCTGGAACGCCATACACCTGAAGGCTCTCCAACCTCATCTTCTCGATTGAAGTCTACTTGTCTTCTCCCCGGAGCGCACTGTACTGACAGTGTGTTGGCTGCCACAACAGTTTCCTCGGAATCTAAAACAAACATGAAGTCTCAGAGGGAATCGTGATGCCAGATGAAACCGAATGAAGTTGGAAAACACTTGTGTAATAACCTCTCTATCAAATACACCACAATAAACTATGGTGTAGTACGGCACAATTTACTGTTGAGTTCAATATAAAAGATGTCTGTGAGCAACACAAGCAATGTATGCTTATCAAAATTTGATCACTTCATAGTGGATTTAAAAGAGTGCTTTCTGGAGTTAACTTCAAAATCAACCAGGAAAATAAAAAGACCAACAATTTGAGATTGTGTGTAAATTTTTATTCCTATTAATAATTAGTGAAAGTCATTCATTATATTTCCTCGAAATTCACCTTGCAGGTAAAAAACTGAATTATCTCACCACTCGTTGATCCTCCGAATCGATGAATCTGACCATAAGATGTTGTATACCGAAATTATTGCCAAATTTATTTGCTAATGAGGCTGAATTTTTTTAAATTTGCAATTACAGTTAAAGGAGAACAATTTGTTGGTTGTTTCCCAATATACTCTATTGCTTTTGCTTAGAAGCTGTGGTAAATTTCCTTGCTATCAATGTACCAGTGTAATCTCAGAAAGACATCTGGTTGTTGCTATTGAAGAGATTATCCATCAGTACCAACCAATGATGTCCAGAAAACAAGGCGATATCACGGCAGCATTTCTTCGCGTTTGGTTTGCCATCAAATTAATCAATTTTCCTGTTTTTACTTCAGCTCGCACACTCCTATAGTTAGGTGAATAAGACCACCCTTACGAGACCATGACTTTCTCGATTTTAACGTAGATTGGTTCTCCTGCGCCGCTCAACTTGACTGTTAACAACAGTAGCAAGTTACTAAAACCCTGAATGTTCTTTCGAATAAACTTCGCAAGTGTTGTATGTTAGAGCAAAACTTCTGTAACAAATCAAGTTGAAGACTAAAGTCGCTATCCGACTTGGCTGTGTGTTTCATCCTATGGTTTACATTAACCTAAAAATTAGTACTTCCCTATTCATTTCTGTTCTCTCCAGTAGTCGACAACGTCTTCATCTTTGAATACTACTCAACGTGATGTTCACTGCTAATGCCAACAACATATCCAGTCATACAATCACCTGGCTACATACATATGTCTGTATAAACAGAAACATTATAAGGAAGATAACCATTCATGACAACTGGGCCAACTGCTATCGGTATCAAGGTTCGGATGAGAACTACACTCCCGACTTGATGTCAGTTGTATCCTGTAGCCTTTCACAACACTCTCCCCAAAGTTTTCTGTTTCCCATGACATTTTTCATACCCTTTGCCCCCCAACAACATCAGACATATTGACAAAGAATTTTCCCGAGCATTTTGCTACGCTATGGACCATTTACAAAATCTAGTGAATTAATCAGTGCATATCCGACTCTGAATAGGTTTAAACCGAAAGCACAAGTTTTTGGGTACTGTACAATCGTCGATTGTCCGGTAGGCAGTCAGTGATTTTTCGCCAATCGCAGATTGAGCCCACTGTATTTTTACATTTCCTTTCAAACCGAGTTATGTATTATCTCATTTGGTTTGTGAATGTTAACCAACAAACACAATGGAAAACGTTCACTAGTCATCTCACCTTTGCCCCAATCTCCCAGTAGGGCACTATCAACGGGAACCTCAGCTGCACCTGCACGTTGACCCAGTTGTCTGGCTGCAGCACGTAGACGGCGTTTGAGCTCTAAACGCTCATCCTCCAATTTTTCAATCTGTAAAACAAACATGTTGGTACTAATGTCTCATACTAGCCTACTCATTTTTTGCTCACTCATGTACACAAATGTTGTCAACAATTTTATAAGTTTGGCGTTGTTTGGAATGCTAGAGACCCCAGTATTCAAGCAGCAATCATATTCTGAACATGAAAGTTAATCATCTTATGTTTACAACCAGCGCGGGGAATCCTTTTCATATTTGAAGTGTTCAAACGTTGAGCTTTGTAAAAGTTACATCGAGAGATACCATCAACATTTAAAAACAAGCTGATTGTCTCACTGGTTTCTGTGTTCTAGTTTTGTACTGTATGACTTAGGCTTAGCACTTAATTCAAAATCACATATCACTGATCAAAACCTGTTTTTCATATTCGACCCAGGCTAGTACTGTTGTACTATTATTACTGAAGTATACTGTGGTTTTGACTGACTCTAACACTGGCACGCTATGGGCTTGATAATACAACTGAAACCTCAGTAACAACCCGGGCTAACTTATTTTAACTGGTGGTAATTGTCACCAGAAAACTTGTTTTGAATAAAGTAGCCTATTCACTATTTCTCATCTGATACGTTTGAAATCACTTTGAAACAAGACTCGATTATTTTGCGCGTTTTAAAGCTACAGACTTATGTGTTTTACGTTTGTCATACAGGTATTTCCGGTCGCGTAGTATGCAAATGTCACATGTGACTTGGAAACCACAGTTTAAATGCTCAAATCTGGAAAGGAGCAACCATATCTTTGGTTAAATTTAAGCACTTTGAAGATAAAGTGGACTGTGTCGAAAAGTTTAAACGTGCTTTGTGGTTTCAGGTGAACAAGATCTCATAACGTATACTTATATCTCTCGTGTGGTCAGTAGATTTCATACAAGTACTGTGATGATATCACACAGAAACTGGGTTTTGGGATTCCGCCTGATATTGATAACTTGTGCACGCTTTGTGAGTAAGTGATCATAAAATGGTCTGTCGAAAAATGTCTAATCTTTCCAGTCAGAACAGGTATGCTAACATGAGATATAGTAAAACCTGGCAGTCTGATTTCGTCGAATAATTTCCAGTTAAAAAGTATTATGAACATTCCTTGTGACCTTAAGTGCTACTCGAAAGTTTGCGAGGTGTTGGACACAGACTTTCTTCAATCGAATGGTATATGAATATTCCTGTAGGATGACATTCTGTGTAGTTACGTAGAAATGTGCAAGCACAATAGCTATTGAACTAAGAACCAAAGTGATATTCCTGAGTGACAGAAGTTGGAATTTTCGAAGTGTAAATGGATCAGATGTGGGCTTTACAAAGAACTATGGAACAGCAAGTTCTTGACTGAAAGTGAAAGGAAAAACCAGAAATTATTATTTTCCTAGCGTTTTCCCTTCATCGCAAAGTTCGTTTCAACTAGATAATGTAAAGTCAATTGTTCTGATTTAGTCTGATTCTGAGAGAGAGAGAAAGTAGAAACGTTGAAAAGCACCAGTCCTTCTGCTTTTAACTGGTTGTGGCATTACAAGGAAATGATAGAATAAGTTGAGATAGTCTACTGGATTCATAGTGAAATGAAAATGGATTTGTCGGCATGTACGCGTTTGTTCACTTCGGGTTATTTAGCCTAAGTTGTAATCGGTCTAGAGCAGTCCAGTACGCCAGTCGTAAAGTTGCAGAACTTAGTTCACGGCGACGATCACAATTGGATCACCTCAAATCACTCATCTGCGGTCACATGTAGATTACGGAACCATTTATAAGCAAACTGCAGATAAAATACGCACCACAGGAAATCGGAGGCTGTTTATGTGGACAAGCCCACGATGGTAAGATTCACTTTTTTTCTTTCGGTGGAACAGGATTTGTCTATAGGAAAAAATATATTTTAAGTTTGAAGTGAAACGGAACATTTCTTGATCTTGTATTCTCAGGCATACTAAGACAATTGTGGTACACACAGAACTCATTCAGACACTTCTTCGTCTTATGCCCTTTGAAGTATACAAAATGTGGTGTGTGAATTAATCTCCGAACAGTTCGACGTAAACCGCTTGTGAGTAGTCATGATAACAAATGTATCACCACGAAAAGCAACTCTAGACAGGCACGTAGTCAATCATAGATATATATACTCTCGAACGTCAGTGACATCAGTGGTATTATGAAAAGCAGTCTGGACAGTATTTACGCACCTCTTTCTGCAACACGACATTTAGAGCACGTTCCTCCTCTTCTTTGGCCAACTTGACTCGCCGATATCCGTCTAAATCGATCGGCTCGTCTAAGGAAATACCCAGTCGAGCACGTAGGTGCTCGTTTTCCAGACTCGTCTCATTTACTGCAGATTCAGCTTGGCTGGCTACCCTACAGAGCTCCTCCAGTTGACGATCCTTTGCGGCCAATTGAGCTTTGGTCGCCTTCAGTTCACTGATAGCTTCAGTCAGACCACACTCGCCATCTTCATAACGCTTTAGTCGTTTTTCCAATTCTTTTGCTTCCGAAATGTGAAACTGCATTGCTTCTTCAGCCTAAATAAAAACAGATAACGTAAGACCTTAGTTGTGAGCAATCGTTAAAAATTCTTGTGTGATAGGTAATACACTGTCCACAGTGTTCATTTTAACAACCACATGTCGCACCGATCACTGAATACATAGTAATACTTATTTCAACTATCGCCTTCAGGTATGGCCTGTAGCTCAACTCATTTGTACCAGTCTAGCGAGGAGTTATAGCAATTAGTAACCGCCATAAAATCGTGATAAAAAACAGCTTTAGTTCGAAAATAATGGGAAGGAAATGACAGAACTTAGTGCACAAAACCCTGTCTCACTTATTATTTAGGAGCCTACATTTGACAGTAAAACAACCGATTTACTAGTGAAGGCAGAGTTTCATAGGTGGTTCCCGGTTGTGCTTGCCGCCCTATTCCCTTAGTTTTTACTGTCAATCAGTCAAACACCATCATTTTTTCATGCCGACGAACTCAAATGATTGCTATTTTCCTCAACTTGTTCAGCCACAAACTGCTTGAGGTGTGGAGCCTACATTTCAGTACAAAAACGCTAGATACCATATTGATAAATGGACTGAGAATAACATGACTATATGTCGTAGTTCTAACTCTTAACCTGAACATTATTTTCTCATTCGTTTAGAACACTGACCCCAATACTGAACATTCACAGACATAATGAGTACGCCGAAGCTAATCAATTGCCTGTGATTGTCAAGGGTACAGAAAACAACAAAAACACTTCTAGTACCAGTTTCGTTCTTTTCTCAAATTCAGCAATAATGGCTTCTTTCTCTTGAACTTCGCTTTGTAACTGTCGTATACGTTCCGTTTTGTGATCCACGGGTCCCTGTCCAATTTTATCCAACTGCGAGCGAAGTTCATCCAGTAACTTAGTGGTGCGTTCAACTTCTTGCGTGGCCTGAGTCAGCTGTTCTTTCAATGTTTGTACCTTTATCAGTAAGACAAGTAAACACATGAAAAACCGTATTTTTAACAAACCAAATTTAACCTGGTAACGTAAGAGATTGCTAGCAATTGTCATGTAACTGTAAACAATCGTTGCAGTTAACTTGAGAAGTGCAATTCGTATTCATACCTGAAAGCTTGGGCTTCTAATCGTTTGTTTGCTGTAGCTATTTTATTAGAGAACGTAACCTAGGCAACCAATTAAGTGGCTTAAACTGAATATTTTTGCCTACGCAGTTTACTGGTCGAACTCAGAATGATAGTTAGCACGATAACATCTGGATTAACAAGGCAGAATATGTTACACTTCCTGTCACACATAGGTAAACATGCCTGCGGAAGTTCTCACGAAAGACACCTAATAACACAGTGATTATAGAAGACATCAAAAACATACGACTATCGATCTTCTAAATGTAACCTTCAAGAACACTTTAAGTTCAGACGAATAAAGCTCGAAGAGTTCCGGATTTGATGGAGTATCACGAAACACAGGGTGCAAACGCACGTAGCTGGAGTAATCGAATGTCAAATGCTGATCACTGTGCATTGAGAAACTCAATTTTGATGCAAGTCTAATGACGCAAACTGAGAAAAAGTCGAATACTACGTGATCGAAGTGAATTTGCAAGTGGTTCAGTAACGATCTGGAGTTTTTTCAACTGATTACTCTGGTACGGATAAAATGTGCGCAATCCTGTGTGCTCACACTTCCATACCATATATTGGCGTATATTAGTCTATTGTTCATGGGACGTTTAAGCAATGCAAACTGTTAACAAGGGGTAAGTGTAATTTACACGATGTAATGTATACGACCCGGGCATAACACAGAGCTAAACTCAACTGAAATTTTTCGAGGTCTGTCTTGATTAAAAGCATGTTCATTTAGACCGTTTAAACTCACGAGATAAACACAGGTAACACTTCATTTCAGACCGGAGTGTTCTTACAATTATGAAACAATACAGTTTCACATCAATCCGCCGACGTCTTTTTTATGCTTCCTTGAAAATGTTTAAAATTACACGTAATTTTTAATTACATATGCACAGTAAAATAGTTTTTAGCGGTAAAACTTGAACAAGACATGAGAAAAAACTCTTCCTTAAATATGCAAGGTGACGTGTGAAAAAGTATCTACAATTCTCTTCAGTTTACAAGGCAACACTGCTTCGACATTAAAAACACAACGTGACATCAAGACGGTACTTTTCGCTTAGTGGGTCTCAGAACCGCAGAAAAACAACTCAATATTTTGTGCAAAATAAACAATAAATTATCACTGTTCCGAATTTATTCAACTCGAGCTGGAAAGAACTTGTTTGTTTGGATAGAAGAAACAGCCTCATCAAGCATCTTTCGAAAAATGGCGCATCATGATAGCTTTGCAACTGCTGCGAATTGCCATCGAAAAAAATGATCTACCAGATTCTCGCTTCAAAAGTGGCATATTAAGTACTGTTTTTAAATTACGCATTATCAGCTGGATAACCCCACTGCTTTCTGAACACAGACTTTTAAATAACTAACAACGTGCTTTGCTTCCTCCGCTACTGGACAGAAACACACTTCTCTAGCATCTGTAATGAGCAAGTCATCAGAAGTAAGCCCGGTAAATTGGTCGCAGATAACACAGAGAGCCTGTGGTCGAAAACTTGTAGGTCACCTCAAAAGTAAGCAATGCTTTACTTAGCAATTCAAATACCGTAAAATACCTGCTGATCCCTTTCTTTTAACGTTTTAACCATTGACTGAACGCTCAGCTTTTCATGATCCAAAATCAGACTGTTACGTTCGTCGCGTAGTTTTTTCACTTCCGTATACAGTTCGACAATTTCCGCATCTTTTCCACTCAGTATCTGAAAGAATTTACATGAGGAACAACCGACGCAAAAAAGAATCTAACCTGTTTCCATTCTACAATTTTCTGGTCGACCGCATTCATGATGACATCATTTGCACTGTCGGGATCATCAGCTTTTTGAGACAAGTGCGAGACTTGTGCTCTCAACAAATCACATTCGACGACTTTTTCGGCCAGTTGTTTGTCCCCTTCGAGTAATGCGGACTTTATTTGTTGGTGTTCATCAGCAGCACGTTCCAGTTCCATCGTGGCCTGCCTCAAACTGCCCTCCAGACGCGTAACATCTTCCCACAACTTCTGTTTGTCTTCTTCCAGAGTCTAGACTAAGGTTCAGTGAACAAAATAAAATGTGTTACATCAATTTCCGCCTTCTGTACTCTGAGTTGTGCACGTAAGCTTGACATTTCTTTGCGAACTTTCGTATCCCCAGCTTCACGTATGTTGGGTTTATCTTGTAGCCTAGACTGTAGAAATTCGCATCTGTCGGAGAGAATTCGATATTCCTCTTGCAATCCGTCTAGCTTCTTCACCAGATCGCTCTTTTCAATCATCAATACATCTTTTTCACGAGAAGCTAGCTCGAATTTCTCTTTCACTAGCTTGAGTTCCTCCTCACGCTGCTCTTGTTCCACAATGATCTTTCTTCTCTCCTCAATAACGTCGCGATTTGCACCGGAGGGCGCACAAACCCGTTGTAAATCTCGATTTTCTTTTTCCAACTCACGTTTCTGATATTGTAAACTTTGCAGATCCGATTTCATTTCATTCACTGTCTCTTCTGCGGTTTTCCATTGTTCTGATCTGATATTTAAAAGCACTTGAATAATATTGAAAGCATGTTTCAAGTGTGAACTTTGCTCCCAATTATCCACTCTTGCCTGTGAAGAGAATACAGTCAACACATGAAAATGGTAAAGCCACTGGACTCACGTCCTCCAAGAGCTCACACAAGTAGTCAACATTTTTCAGAGTTATTGAGTTTTCCTTTACTTGTTCAATTTTCGTCCATTCCAAATCACCCATGTCTGAGGTTTTTGAGGAACAGGTTACCAGAATGTAAGTAGGACAGCTCGATCGTTACCTCTGTAATTAATAAGTATGAACCATTGGAAAACTGCACTCGTATTTGCTTACAAAGAGTATAAATATAAGTCGTTAGACCACGTTAATGGTATGCGCTATCGAGTGAGAAATCAATCACATGAAACGAACTATGTTGTATGCTAATAAAATTTTAGAGATTTCCGACCGACTCCTACACTTAAGATGCTGCGTGCACGACGGCAAATGCATAGGAAGTGAGACAAGAGGTTGCATTTTCAAGGCTAGGCAGTCTTCGCCAACTTAATCGACAGCTGGAGGTAGAGAAGTATCACTGTGAATATCAGTGTACGTACATAAAACGGTTGATGACGTTTCTACTCTTCAGTTACGAAATGTGTTCGTTCGTGTTAGATGAGGTCAATTATCTTCAGAGAATCGTCTGCTGGTATCTGCTTTTAATCGCACTTGTCGGGTTCTGTCAGTCTGTGATCAGTGGTAAGATTAGGAAACAGATGTTTAGCATTGTAATGCAAGCGAGCTCCTATGCCCCTTTTTACAATGCATAAAATAAGGTAGACTTGCCATGTATTAGAAGGACAACACAAAAGTCGTCCATATTTTGCAAAATTTATCAGTGCTGCGGGCGAATGACGCGAAATACGAACCAAACAAATGATAACTCAGCGTGAAGAAATGAAGATTTTTATTGGTTGGTTAGGCACTATGGGTCGGGTTCAGTTATCGGACTGAAGTTACCTTGACTCACACAGTTATTAATGGGAGAAGACCAATTGGATATAGTGGCAATAATGTTGCGGTTTACTTTCCACGTTGTCCATAAAGTCACCCATTTATTCGTTTGTTTATAGCGGCCTTGGGCTTAACCAAAAAGCTCCGTGATTTGAACTGCCGTTCGTATGAACAGTAACGTGGAATATTGCAAAAGGAAATTCAACCCAACACTAGATAGTAGCATTTGAAACGTCATGGCAGACATGCGTTATCATTTGGGACAGCTTTTGTAACAATAGAGTTAAATGAACGCGAAATCCCCAATTGGACAGACGAAACCTATTCATTTTGCATAACGGAAAGACCAGAATATTCATGTTTTGTAATCACATTGTTGTTGCTTGGCCGCAAGGAGTTGCCCAGTGAATGCCATTTTCAACTCACTCGCAGTTCGTTTGTTTGCTCGTAAGACAAACTCCCAAATGTTGAGTATTCGAATTTAGGCCGGTGGTCTTTAAGTATTAATACACGTTTCTTCCCCTCTTCATCCTCTAACCCAGAACTAGTCTTTTGTCTTTTCGCATGGTTGCACGACAGTTAGGCTGAAGCGTTAACTGTTGACCTATTGCTGTCAATGATGATTATGTCGTACATTATTTTTAACGTGTATTTTGTGTTGTATCTAAATGCTTACTCCGAAATCTACGAGCCAAGCCCAGTTGTCTTCTGTTCTAGTATGATGTGAGTGAAACTAGGCCACCAAATACTCGAAACATCAGTCCCAGTTTTATCATTCAGCCACCACAATGTTGCGCACTTCGGTCTAACAGAAAACACAAAATCATTCATTTTTGTTTCTCCAGCCTCATATACATTCAGAATGATTAGAAGTGATCTTTGGAAGAGGAAGAGATTTCTCAACCTAAACAACTCTTTACTTTACAGTTGACTAAAATGAGTTGTTGGTTTGTGTAATTTTAACAGTTTCAATCAGCCGCCTTTGAAAAAGAGCACCATATTTGAATTTCGCTTTTGTTGGAACAATAGCTGCAATAACCGCATTCAAATGTGAGTGGTGTTTGGTCAGAGTGAAGTTACCAATTTTACCGGATCATTCATTGTTAGAGTTCTGATATCCATTATACACTCACTGGACTTCTGGAGTAAAACATTAAAGAAGAACAGGCGGGACTTCGTCCGATCAATAACATACTGACCACATTTTTACTCTTCGTCAAATTCTGCAACAGCTTCGTAGAAACCGCTGGCCAACAACTACCGTATTTCTTAACTGTAAATGTGCGTTCGGTTCACTTGATCGATCTAAGCTTTCGAAGTCATCTGAACGTAGAAATGTGCCGATAAAGTATGTGAACATATTATCGGCGCCTTATTCCAAAACTTCAGCTCGGGTTAGGATTTGCGACGAATCGTCCAAAAGTTTCAGTCCCGGGAGCGGCGTACATCAAGGTTGTCCACGTTCATTATTTCTGTTTAATTTTGCCATAGATGAAGTAATGGTGAACTGTCAGGGGTACACATAAAATTTCAGTGTGGACCTCCTGTCTGTTGGAAGATTGACTGATCTCTTTTAAGCTGACGACAAGTTGTTGTTGTTTTAAAATTGCCAAGCAGCACAGACAGTGTCATACGTCATTTCTCACTTTGCTAATCACTTCATAATGCGCTTCGCAGCCTGAGAGTGTGGTGATTTCGTAAGACTTTGGTGCTTACGTGAATTTGGTGTTGATTATTGAAGTTATGGAAGTTGTTGATAGGTTTGCATACTACGAAAGTTACACCATTAGCGGTGAAATTGTTGAGAATAAAATAGAGGTGCGTATCTCTTGGACTAGGGCAGTACTCGTTACGCCAGGGTATCTCCGGTGACACGGAAGCATACCTCTGTGGCCTAAGGTTCGCGTATATAGAGCGACAGTGGAAGCTGTATTACGTTGCGGCTACGCAATTTGACCTCTCAAGTTAGAAGACTTGAACCCTCCATAAGTACTTGACCACCGATATCTGCGTTTTATCACTTACCTCGGGCGGCACCAACGAGTTAGTAATGAAGAGGCTAGGAAGCGGGTATTACGTAGTGGCTGCCACACATACTTAGATGATCAGGCCACGTGCTAAGGATGCCAGCTAATCGTCTGCCAAACCGAACAATCCTTACCGATACTACGACTGCCTCAGGTGAGGTGCGAAGTGGGGAAATGATGACCTGGCGTAGAGAAATTAAGTCGTTCACGAAAGGGTTGGTCACTGTAGGTCGGGCTCGTCTCTCCGGCTGAGGACCTTGCAACTCACAGAGTCGGTGATTGAATGCGTTAGGTAAGATGGCAGCTAATCGGTTTCAGTGTTATGAATGTTGTCGTTTGACCGATTTGTCTGTGAAATAAATGTACTAAATGGCGCGGGTCGATGGATATCGTAAGCACGGTGTCTTACTGATGACACCTTACCATCACTTATAGCTCGATTGTTTATTTGCAAGTTGTGGAAATCATGTTGTTGAATGTTTCGAAATGGACATAGCTATCTTTTATTAGTTAGGTTCTTTTCCTAGCTCTTTGTTTTTCTTTTATTGTGCAGGATTTGTTTTTTCTTCCTGGATGTATGACAATTAAGTAACAGAGAGAACCACTAATGTATTACTATCTGTGGTAAGGATAACTGCAAATTCTGGTCCGGAAAAACTATTTATCACTCATAAGCTCTAATAAATACGAAACTTGAGTTTAATGTTTACATTCGAAATAAACCATCTGAAAAGCATATCTGATTTCGAAGAGTAGCATCAAGTGTGAGCGACCTTCAATATGAACTAACACAGGGGTGTTTAATCTCAAATGTTAGCCAATGTACGGTGACTAAACATGTAGACAAAAACAGTGGCTGTAAGCTGACCATCTTTGAACAATTCACCTTCAACTGACTAAATTGGCTTTAACTGAGGGTCAGTGGACTAAAGGACTTTGAGTAATACATTTCCCCTCTTCTCTCTCTAGTAAAAAGTGCACTCACGTCAAACTAATCTAGCCAACTTCTTCCTCCAATTTTTATCCACCATTTTCGTTGTTTTTCTCCATTCTCATATTTCTCCTGCACACGTGTTTTTCTTGTATTCAACTACTGGACTGTTAAGACAAACATCAGCCTTGAAGGGTTCATCTCAAGGCTGAAAGCGACTGTGAAGGCTCCACACAACAATGGCTTAAAAAAGCTGCTGGCTTAGTGATTAGAGCTTACCCTTGGTACATAATTGATTCTGTACACGCTTAGAATGCCCACGTCATCACTTCTAGTACATGGATGACAGATGTACCTATCTGAAGTTATCATTATCTTTGTGACTAACTACTGTTATTCATCGCACACATAATGAACTTTGCTGATCAGTGCAGTTGCCGAGAGCATTTGTGGAAAAACTGTAAGGTTGAAGATTAGTTGAAAACTCTAGAGAATAACACAAACAATTTGCAAAAATGTATAACCTTAATAATATGGGTTTAACAGTCAAAATTCTGCTTTGTCTTCAAATGTTCCAAATCTGTCTTAATCAGCGTAATCTACGCGGTATTGACAATTGTATTTTTACACTTTATGTTAAGTCCATATAGATACTATGCCTTATTCACATGGAGATTGGAATTTTCACCTATGACCTATAACCAGTTGTCTTCAGATTCGTTCAGTTCTTTGCCTCTTGCATACCACACAACCCTAAACTCTGGTGATTTGTCTGATTGAAGAAATCTCTTGGCTCAGAAGTTAAACTCATTATGGATAGGTTACAAATGGAATGGTAACACAGTTCAATCATGTGGAAGTACTACGAAACGTTATCACTGTGTTAGTGATGCACAGACAATAAGCAAGAAACTTGTCATTGTAGGTAAGTACCAGTTGGCCAGCTCACAGCAAATCTTAGGTTGCTAGAACCAAATTGGATCATCCAATTAAAGCTCTGTTTCATGGCCTCGTAAACAGCTATCTGGAATTGGCATTGCAGATAGTCTAATGAAAACTACACAAAATAATTTTTGTTTGAGGTCTTCTTGTATTTTACCCTCTTAAATTTTCCAAACAGAAATGAAATTTTTCACGGGCACAGAAAGGTACTTCTTCTTCTAACATTTTTGAAATCTGTTGTGGGATATTGGTAAAAATTTCAACCAACTGAGATTGTCCAACTATGTCTGTCAGCGATTTCAACGAGTTTTAGAAGTGTTAAGACAAATCAAATTTATAGATTGCTCAATTCTAAGTAATCAAGCATTCGGCGCTGTTTAGCGCATACCCAGCAAAGTGTCATGCACTGTACCTCTGTGACTGTTGAAAACAAGTGGACCTATTGCCAGTCGTACAATGCAACCAGGATTGCTCACACAAAAGGGATTTGTACAAATGCTCAGCTTCCGCTGGCCTGATTGTGACCGGCCGAATACTAATTCACCCATGATAGTACCAACTTTTCTCTTCCCCCTGTATCCATTTCTACCTTAGTCCGGACTCAAGCCGACTTCCACTTACAATATTCTTACCGACAAAATCTTTTTGACGACGATAGCGGAACGCCACGAAAATGTCGAGTTGGCCAACACTTGTCGCCTATGAGAAACTTCTCTCCCACAACAACAGTCTTCCTAGTCACAGTGCTGAACTTACAGTTAAAAAACAACTGTTTAGCATGAGCACGCTTGCTTTGACACTCTTATGAATACACAGCAAGGTGATCTTAAGTAGATGCAGGAAACGTCAGGAACTGGTTTTCTGTTAAACATACCTCGCCCACTTTATTATCGTTTCACCCGATTGATATATAAACACAGGTGTAATCTTCATCTATTTCTGCCTTTCCCGCTGTTTTCCTATAATTTAATCTTCGTTTAGCAAACCTGGGCCGGGGGGTCTTTAAAAATAATTTGTTGAAAGGGTGTTTATGTTTATTGCCATGGGTATTTTGACTTTTGTGGGCAACTCACTAGTACATGGCACTAACTGCTGTCAGGCAAATGAGGGCTCCTGTGGATCTATCTGGATCATAAGGAATTTCATGTCCACATCAAAAGTACCTTGGACATAATGACATATAGCTGGGTAAATTTCAACCGACTTATTGATGTGAAGGGCTTACGTATGTACAAACATACACGTGTGTCCTAGCTTCACTCAACAGTTAAAAAGATAAGGCGGATGAAAAACTAATTGGCGAAAGGAGCTGTCGGCAGGTCTTGAAGGTAGAAATAGCTTTAATGTTGATACTAAAGCATAACCAGTTGCTACACCATAAAGCGTTCCATTACAGGCAAGATGTCCTTAAAGGACCTATGCAGGGTTCAAGTTCATAGTACACACAGCGATCTCCAACGTGTGCAGTCAGAATAAGTAATTCTTAACATATATATATGTCATACACACACCTACGAGAGTTAATTTCTGAAAAGTTTGTTGAGGAACCGGCATTTTTGTTAAGCTCACTGACGTTTGACGAACGTGTTTATCCAGAGAGAAGTCTCGACAGAGAAAAAGTTCACACTTGACCCTCACTCAGTAATCATCAAGTAAGGCACTTACAAATGACTCACATCTAGGAACGTATATCCATCTTATCAAGACTATGTACTGAGAAGTGGAATCCTGGGTCAAAACCGTTTCACGGAAATTTCAACCTTAAAACTTACTCAGAATGCCTAACCAAAACCAGACCTCCAACTCGCATCTAGTTAACGAACGGCCCCAACACGTTTTTACAACCGGAGTCATGCTGGCTGATGTCAGGGCGAACGCAAATTTTGAGTAAAATTGCTGGGCTCAATAGTCCTGGTGTTTTCCTTCGGTGCACTTCACGATCAGTAGGACCTGACTGTTATAAAACTTTTCATCGTGTGACAGGCAATGCAAAGCTGGG
This sequence comes from Paragonimus heterotremus, assembly GCA_013368495.1. Taxonomy (NCBI): domain Eukaryota; kingdom Metazoa; phylum Platyhelminthes; class Trematoda; order Plagiorchiida; family Troglotrematidae; genus Paragonimus; species Paragonimus heterotremus. The sequence goes on along the minus strand of LUCH01000729.1, from coordinate 2,421 downwards.
AACCACCATTCATCAATGGATACAACTTGGCAAAGTAAAGGTAGGCTTTCTCCCTAACGGATTATGCTGTCACGATAATTCCGTTACCAGTTGATGAAAAATAAAAGGCGGGATTCACATGTAAAACAGGTCTGTAGCATATTGGAAGATTAACTAACTACCAATGGCTTTCTTTGAAATAATTAAGACACTCCATGCCGTGTTCGCGATAAACCCAAAAGGAGAAATCTTGACGGAGTAGCAGCTGACAGTCGGAGAGCAATTCATTTTGTCCACTGTGACCAATCTATCGTCGTCTTATCTGTTCGTCCAAATATGTTCATGTGTATGACGAACAACGTGGTGTTGCACCATTCTACTGAAGCCAAACCTATTCCAATGCTCGCAAATGTCATTCGGTTACAAGATTATATTCCATGTAGACCGTGTTGTGCGCGGCTACCATCTGGCAAGCTGATATGATCGAAGTGTGTTTTAACGTAAACCAACGTAACCGCAATAAGACACGTGGTTGGCGGTAAACATTCCCGATTAACGTGCCACAGTAACCAAATCCAAAAGACGGCTGCGCTCAACTATTATTGCAAATGATTTGCGCTGCATCACTAGCAGTTCCACTCACACACCTCTAATCTAGAATAAACCGAAAGGAGTGGGGCTACTAGACGCGGTGTTGGAGGCCTTCATGATCTAGCCTGTCACTGCTGGTTAGCCCGACGACAGAATAAGAAACAGAGAGCGATAATGAGGCCTTTATCTCTCGGAAGCAAATGAAGATCTAAATCGTAAAATTCAAGACAGAGGAAAGATACTAAAAATATAAAACAAGAAGTAGTTAAAATAAGAATATATATTAATGCATCTTAGACAGAACTAGAAATAAAAGGAGAAACTCAAAGTTTGACTGAGATCCAAACAAAACCTTCAGCATACTATGCATTACCAAACATTAAGAAAGAAAGGTAGAAGTTACCACCGAGAAGAATACGGGTGACTTACCAAACAACAGAAATTGCTGGTTGATACGAATAAAAAATGCAGTTGGCTTACACTGACAACTTTTTTGCGCTTAACGTTTTGCCGTTTTTTTTTTGTTGACGGCGTGCCAGAGGAAAGTCCATGACCTATCAATACGAGACGAACGACGCATTCATCGCGGTGCCATATAACCATACCACCAAGACTTACAGCACATGGTTTTTCCATACTGTGCGCTCAAGCCAAATCATCTGTCGCTCGCTAAAACCCTGACTGTCGTCCGGATAATGTTTCGTCAGTCCTGGATATTTTTTTCAGTGATTTAAGATCAATTGTACAACGTAAAAGATTTACGTGGTTGAAATCTTGCTACTGCAACCTCTTGTCAACAGGATTTCGCTCAGATACTCCAAGCTGCCTGTAGAACAGCTGTCTTGAAGGCCGTTTACCGGCCATTGCACATAAAAATCCCACGACAGCGAAGATGACTAAAAATTAGCGTGGTTTCAATCCCGTCCGTGTACGTTCGACGAAACGCACTAGTACTGTAAACAATTCCGAAGATCTTTACCGTGTTATGACGGCTCCTTTACTGGCCCGTACAACTGTGCTACTGAAGACCGGCCTATCACTTAACTGGAGCCAGGCCAAAAACTGAACAGATCACTGGGTGAAACCGAAATCTTTTCACAAAAGCAACGTGATCCAAATCCGACAATTCATATAGAGTTTCCGTCGCAAAATTTATGCACTGAGGGTAAATTTCTTCATGACACGCACTGGCCCTCCCAGATGTTGTACCGGACCCCACAGAACCATAAGTTACATAAAGGCAGTTATCGCCGTATAGTGCTAAAGAAAATTGCCTCCAGGGAGTTGTTGTAAAGGAGACAAGTTGTGGTGTGGTAACCTTTCTTGCCTATCCCTGGATAAGCTTTGAAGAATAAGTTAACCGCTCTAGGGACGCTGTTGTAGTGACCTGGAGATACCCCCGATCTGCTTGCTGTACGATGCGTAAAATCCTTCCTAAAATCTTAGCTCACATTGTACATAGGACCTTAAGGATCTTTGCCTGCTGTCTGCCTGATGCATGCGATCGCGTTTGTTTGTTTGTATGCTTGTCGGCCTATGCGCGCCATTCGCGCCATACTCACTTTCCGGCTTGCTTGCGCGCTCGGCTGTCGGATCCTTATCCTCCCTAGCTATTTCACATATCGGTGTCTTCTAGCGTAGATCGAGACCATTTGTAGTTATCGCATAATATATTTTCGGTCTCCGCAATTATCTGTATTTTTATTTCGCGTCTGGTATTTGTGCGTGTACCTGAGAAAGCGTTGATTTAGTGCACGTACGCACTAAAATAGTGATCTAAAGTGCTCCTTGGCAAACAAAAATGTTCTCTACACGATACATAAGATGTGACGTGAAATAGCCATACCTTTT